>NGKI01000009.1:471680-483229 GCA_002162615.1 Myriosclerotinia duriaeana
ATTATTATTATTATTATTATTATTATTATTATTATTATTATTATTATTATTATTGTTATTGTTATTGTTATTGTTGTTATTGTTGTTATTGTTTTTAATATTTTCTAAACTACTAGTAATCTTACATTCAACTTTTCTTAGTTTCATAGCTTTTTGTATAACTTTTTATAAACTTTTTTGTATTTCCTAATAAGCCTTCTATTAGACTTTTTATAGTATTTTTTGTATAGTTTTTAATCTAACTTTAGCAAAACTTTTTTTCCTGTTTTGTAATTGAATATTAAGCTTATAAGGTTGACTAATTCTTGATTCGTTTATATTCAATTATATAAAACTATATTAATATTCATTATACTAAGTAGAAATGTTTGTATTATTTATTTAAATCTTTTAGTAAATAGTAGATTAGCTTTGTAAAAATTATCGTTATTATTATTATTATTATTATTAAACATATTACCTTAATAGAGCTATATGAAATAAAGATACCATATAGATATTATATATAAATAAAATATTGTATAGAAACTATATAGGGACTGTATAGTAAAACTATATTATATATATAATTATATATTATGTAAAAATTATATAAAAAATGTGTAAAAGTTATATAAATTTTATTTTAATATTCATCCAATTATTAATCTTTATATTTGTATTTTTGAATAATATTAATTTAATATTTAGTAGAGTTAATTAATTATATAAAAGTAAATATTATTTGATATTAATTTTATTATCCATTTGAAATAAATGTTTATAAGTTTTAAGGTTATTATAATATTATTACTTAGAATTTTATAAATTTTAAAATTATTATAATATTATTGCTTAAAATTTTAGAATATTATGCTTCTAGATTGTCTATAAAAAACCTTTAAGGCCAGCTTTGAAGATTATTATTGTTATTGGAGGCAGCTTCTGCTCTCCAGGGCTAACATTGTGAGCTATTGCCTCTACCCACCTGAATATTTACAACCACAATTTCCTTGAATATTTTATCTATTTAAGTAGTTAATAATATAGTTTAATATAAAACCTATACTATAATTTATATATATTTAAAATTGTTTATTGATTTATAAATATAATAAATTAATAATTGAATTTAGATTTCCCTGCTAATTTTTAATTATATTTTTTCCTTTTTGTATAAAATAAAGAATATATAATTATATTTTGCTTTTTTATTATTCTAAATAAAAAATCTTTTATTATTAATATTATATTATATTTAATCATTAATAATAAAGTTATTTATTATAATTAAATTCAAAAAAAGAATAATAAATTATATAAAAATATTAAAGTTTATTTGAAAATATAAACCTATATTATAAAGATTTGTATTAAAAAAACATTTTATACAATTATTAAAGTTCAAAAATAATATAGTATTATTATATAAAGCTTAAAAGTTTTAATATAACAGATTAAAAAAATAAAAAGAATATTTAATTTGAACAAAAAAGATAATATAGATCTAAATTTGGATTAAATATTAATTAGAAATCCTATATTAAGTTACAACTTTTATCTTTTTATCTTTCTATTTCCTCTCAAACAATATAAAGTATTATAAAATCAAAATAATAATATACAAATATAAAATATTTGATATTTATAAATTTATTTTGAAAATTTATATATAATTATTAAACTATAAAGATGGTTTAAGGATATATAATACTAGTACCTAAATATCTAGATAAAAATATTAACCTCCCAAAATATTCCAAAACTTTAGATTTATTTATTTTTAAGTTATCTAAGTATTTATAAATATATTTGAAAATATAAAAGTATTAGATTCTTAGAATATAATATATTTGTAATGAATAGAATATAGAATATATTCATTTAGAAAATGTAATATTGTAATATTCAAGGGGTATAATTATAGCAATTAAGATTAGTATTTAGAATACTAAGAAGTATTAAACCTTAAAATATAGTATTTATATTGTATAGTATTATAAATATTTATTTAGTTAAATAAATATAAAAGTTAATTATATTATATATAATTAAAAATTACAAAATTGTTTAAATATTGATATATTTAGATAATTACTTTCAATTTTATATTGATTTTTTTTGTTATATACTTTATTATATTCATCTGATAATTCTATTGAATTTAATTAATAATTAGGGTTTTTAAAAAAAGAAGCTTTAAATAAAACAAAGTGTTATTCTAATATATCTCAATATAATGACATTTAAACTTATAGTTTAAAAGCTTTATTAACCTTAAAAACAAAATCCTTTCTACTAATTATTAAATTAATGAAGTTTTTGTGATATAGCAAGAAATTGTATAGCTGTAAAATTATATTTTAAGTATCTGATTTCCCTTTACTTGCTATAGTATTCAAGCAAATATAAACTTTAATAGATAGGGCAGTATAAATATTTATTTAATATTCATTAGTAAGATACTATAAATTATTTATAATTAATTTCGGGACTTTAAACTTACTTCTTATAAAAAACTGTTTTAATTCAGAATATTCATCAAATACTAAGTTATTTAATTAATAATATTAAATAATATTAAAAGTTAATTAATTCAGTTTATTAAATATTTGATCTGAAAACTTTTCATTAAATAAAGCTTATAAGTCTAAATTTTATATTAAAAGTATATAAAAGTATTCCTTTAAAAGTTTTAATATTTGAAATTTGTATATATAAATGTTATTATTAATCTTTATAATATATTTTGCTTAATTTAGATAAGCTTCTATATAATCAAATTAAATCTATTTTATTTCTATTAATTCATTTTTTAAATAAAATTAAAAAGAATAATAATAAACTATTAAATTGAACTTCTTTTATTTTACTATTTTAACAATTACCTCAACTTTGATTAATAGTTTTTTTAAATTAGATTTATTATTAAATATTTGTTTGGATTAATATAAATTTAAAGCTTTAAAAATTGAAAATATATATAAATTTAAAATATTAAAAAAATTCAATTTATTATATATATATTTGTATAATTATTAATTTAGATTACAAATTTATTATTATTATACTAGTATTTATAGTAAAAAAGAATCATATTTTTCTTCAAATTTATTATTATTATAAATCTGTTTTTTATTAAAGTTAATAAATAAAGTAAATTTGGGTAAAATAAATAATATAAATAAGACAAATAAAATAAATAAACTATAGGATATTAATAAAAAAACTAAAAATTATTGGCAAAGATTTTTTAATTGGTTTTAAATAAATATTTATTGTATTTAATTATTATTTTTAAAAATTAATAAATATAATTAATATAATATTGGATTATTAGTATTTAAAATAAATAATCTAAAGTTTTAATATTAATTATAATGATTAGATTGATTTTGTATAAATTAACTTTGTATAATTTGACTTTATATAATTGGAACCTAATAATTTTAATGATTTTAGAATGTTGATTTAATCTGTATATTATATTCTTTTATAATAGATAGATTAACCATTATTATTATTATTTCTATTTAATATAATTATAAAAAACAATTTATATTTAATAAATTCACTACAAATCGTTAAATATTTTCATTTGTTTTATTAATTAATAAAAATTATTGAACTTTATTATAAATATTAATATTTTTTTGAGATAAACTTTATATATATTTTTAAAAAATTGTAGTTAGTAATATATAAATAAAATATATATTATAAAATAGTAATATTATATATAATTATTTTATTTATTAGAAATAATATATTAGTAATTACTAATCTATTCCCTCTATCAATTAATTATAATTTTGGATTATTTGTATTATTTAATCCTATCATCATCATCATCATCTACAAAATGATTAGTATTTGCAAAATAACTAATATCTATAGAATAATTAGTATTTGCAAAATAAATAGTATAATTAAAATAAATAAAACTAAAGTTTTTAAGTTTTCCAATTTTGCTTATTTTATATTAAAAATCTTACTGATTAATTAATTAAATAGTTTTATAAAAAAAAAGTATTAATAAATAAATAATTCCAAAGTTAAAAAAATTAACTATAATTAAAAATACTCAAATAATAATTAAAAACTAAAATATTAGATTAGAAGGGGAGGGGCGATAATAATATATTTGTATTAAGATCTTGAATTTTTAATAATGCAAAATTCTAAAATTCGAACTTTAAATATTAAAATAATAAATCTATTTACAAACATTTATTTAACAAATAATAAACCTTTCAAATTTAATAATTTTATTAACTAATAATTTAATTCTATAATTTAATAATTTATTTGAATAATTTTAAATAATATAATATAATATTGTTTAATTTATATATAAGTTTTATTTTATATTTAATAAATTAAAAAAGAAAATATTGAATTTTGTATTATTAATCAATAAAATATTTTTTTTATATTCATATTATAAACCTTTAAATAATAAATCATTTATTATATATTTCATTATCTTAAATATCAATATCAATATTTATATATCACAATACCAATCAAATTATAAAGAATACAATATAATAATTATCGCTATTTACAATAAAATATTTATATTTCGCGAATTAAATTATTTATCCCAAATATATATAAAAAACAATAAACTAAAAAAGCATATAATAATAATAATAATAAAATAAATAATGGAGATATAAATAATATATTGAATAATAAATATAAACAAAAAGATAAAAACGGTAATTATTTAAAATCATTAATTAATATAAAAAAAATTTAATGAAGAACTTTCTTGAATATTTTATTTTATAAAATCTATATTAAATAATTTAAAAATCTAAGATTTAAATGTAATTAATAAAATAAATGTCTAGGATTTATTAAAAGTTAATTACAAGGAAGGAATTACTACTAACATATTTATTTTATTATTTAATATAAATTTTTTGGTTATTAAAAATAAATTATATTATTAAAAACTATATATTAATAATAGAATAAATTAAAACGAAATCCTAATTATCCTATTTAATAATAATAATTACAATTTAAACCCCAAACTATTAAAGTTAATTAATACCTTTATTTCAAACTATTAAACTCTTCAAGTTAAAATTGAGATTAAAGAAGATAATCGTTTAATCAATAAATCTATAAATTGAATATCAATGAAACTATTATTAAAACTATTATTAGATTTTGCCGATATTGAAAACAATTTAGAACTAATTATTTATTATTATTATTATAATACTATATATTCTCCTATTTTTAAATTAGAAATAAATATAATTATATTTATTAAATTAATTAAATTTTCTTAAAATGATTATATTATATTATAATAATTATTAGTATTTAATATTAAATTGGACGAAGTATAAAATCTACTTTAATTAAATAATACATTCAAAAGATATTTGAACAAAATTCTTTCTTTATTATTAATAAAATAGAAGTTAATCCCTTTTAAATCAGATTAAATATTATTTAAAATAACTATATAAAAAGCAATTAGTATAAAGAATATAATACTTTATAAATATTTATATTTTATTAACCTAATCTTACTTTATATTATATTTATATTATTAGATATCAATAAAAAGCTATATATTGATTTAATATATTTTATTGATTTTTTTATTAAATTATATTATTCTTATAATTAAATTTTATCTATATAATCTACATTCAGAATATTTATACATTATTTAAATTAGAATTTAGTATTCAAGTTTTCATTCAACTTTATTTATTTCAAATATATGAACTTTAAACACAAATATTAAAATAATAAGTTTTCTTATTTAAACTGTATAATTACTATTTATTTAGATTTCAGATTAAATATTATAATTAAAAAAAAAGATTATTAGGATTTAGTATTATTATATTTATTTTGATTTTTTATATAATAAAACTATTTTTTATTTTGATTTTTTTATTTATATAAATAAAATTATTCTGTTTTTGAATAATATAGATTATATATTTAAAATCAATTTTATTGTAGAATTAATAAATATTTATTTGAATTATAATTTTAAGGAAAATCTAGATAAATAATTACTAATAACTTTTTTTCTAGAATTTATTTTATTTTTACAAAATTCTATTCAATTTTTAAGGAAATTTATATTATACTATTATAATTCAAATATTAGTTTAATTATTTTATTTTGTTATATTGATTTTATTTAAAAAAAATTGGAATTGAGAATATATAAAAGATTTTATTTTAATATTTGGGATATTAATAATAATATTTGTATATTATATATATTTATATTATTAAATACTTTTATTAATAAATTTAAATTATTTAAAAATAATTATTGTTTATTAATAGATTTTTATTAAATATTAATTGGATTTAATAAAATTAATTGTAATTAAAAAATTAATATTTTTTTTATTATATTAGGATTTTATAATAATAATTTTAATAATATAATAATAATAATAAAACGATTGAAAATATTTAATAAAGGGATTTTAATAATTATTAATGGTATTATTACAAGGATGTATATATATATTTAATATTATTGTAGAGATATGCTACAGCAAAATAAAAACTTTAATATTAAATATTAAAATATTATTATAAGATATTAGTTCTATATTATTATTAATATAAATAAAGGCAATTTGGATTTTAATATTTTTAAAAAAAATCAATATTATTTTCAAATAATTAATATATAATTATATATAAATAATATAAAGTATAAAAAAGATAAAAAAAAATATATATTTATATAAAGTTTAAATTTAACAAATCTATTATTAATTATTATTTTCTTTATATTTGATTTTATTATAATTAAACCATCGAATTCTATATATTTAAAATATAACAAAATTACTAATTTAATACATTAATTATTAATTAATATTATTTTTATTAGTTTAATCAAAAAACAATATCTTCATTATTTTTAATATTTTTAATTTTTTTGAAAATAGGATTGTTTTTAATTTTTTATTATATATTTGATTAAATATAATTTATTAGATTATATTTGTTAAACTACAATTATTCCTTATTTATTATAATATTAAAAATAATTAACATTAAATAAAATCTAATTATACTTTCAGAATTCTATAATAAAAATAATATTTAATTTAATCAAGTTTATTATTATAAGTTTTATTACTTTAACAAAAAGCAATTAATTATTAATATTTATAAATACTTAAATTTAATTTAAATAAATAAAATTAAAAGCTTTTATTAAATTTGCATGTACCCAATTCTAAAAAATATATAAAATAATAAGTAAAAATATCAATTCAAATTCTTAATAAGTAATGACCTTTTTGAATCGATATAAAAATTAAATAGGAATTTTATTAATAGATATTAATATTAAGAATAATCTAGGATCTATATTTTTAAATAATAATTAAATCTATAATAATTTGAATAAAGTAATATAAAGTTTATTTTAATTTAGTTTTTTTAATATAAATGTTTTTCTAATAAGCTTATTAATATTTAATAATAATTTATATAGGATATACTAAATTCCATTAAATATAATAATAAATCAAGTAATATAAATATTCATTAATATTAATAATATCAATATTGTATTAGGTAAAAATAATCAAATAAAAAAAGTAATGTAATATTGATAAGACGTTAATCAATTTAACTATTATATTAGTATTCATTATATTAGATTAATATTAGAGTATATTATAATAACAAATATTAATATTATATAATAAAAAAATAAATATAAGTATATTATATTTCCTTTTAAGTTAAATTCTTTTGTAATCTATAAATATAAATAGTATCCAATTTATATATTAGATTAGTTTTAGAGTTGTTTAATTATATGTAGTTAATTTGTTTAATATAAAAGATTTAAAAAAAAGATTTATATTACTAATTATTTATATACAGAACAGGATTTACTTTTTAAAAAAAGTAAAAGGATATCTATTTGGTTGTTTTTATTTAATGGATATAAATATTTGAATTTAGAATTAACAATTTGCTTTTAAAATATATATATTTTTAATTTATTATTATTTTAAAAGATAATAAGTAATTCTAATATATTAAATATTGTTAATAATATAATAATGAATAAGAATAATAAGAATAAAAATACTTTATTCAGTTATACTTACAATATTATACCAAACTCTACTTACTTTTAGTCTATAGCAATAAATTATATCAAAATAGATTATGTGTAATTTTCTTTAAGGTTTTTAATTAAACAATCTAGTATAAATACTACTTTTAAATACAGATTAATAAATATATATAAATATTATTACAATAATAATTTTGTAATAAAGTTTAAAAAAAGTAACTTTCAATAGTATAACAAATTAGCTTATACAAATATATAAATCTAACTTTTTATTTATTTTTGTGCTTTAAACTTTATATTTAAATAATATTATCCTTCAACTTTCTGATTATCTTTTTATCTTTTTTATATAAAGTTATAATTGTTTTTTTTTATATTTATTTAATATTGTATTATTTTTATTAATTTATTTTTTTAATAATATTCCTATTCTTGTTTAATAACCCCTTTTTATTTTTTTTCGAATATTTCAATTACTATATTTAATAATATATAAGATTATTTAGGCATATATAATTAAAGTTTATTTATAATATATAAATAAATAGATAATATTTTATTTATAAGTAGGTTATGTATAATTCGGATGAAAAGTATTATATAATTCTATATACTTATCTTATATTTCTACTTTATATTAATTAACCAGTTTTATATTAAATATTATATACAAATTATTATTTAATTAATATTTTATTATAGTATTTTATATTAGCGAGTTATTTTTAATATAGTTAAATTTATTAATTACTAATATCCAATGTTATATTTATGTAGTATTAAAAAGATTAATAGTATTTTTGTTTACTAATTAATATTAGGTTAATAACGAATATTTTTGTATAGTACAATAACTAAGTTTATAAGTAATCAAAATAATATAATTAATATTCCTTTATTATAATTTATTAATAAAAAAGTTATAATTAATTTGCTTATAATACTTTCAAATAATTTATATATTATTAATTTCAAAACTTAATATCTAGTAGATACTTTAATTAATCCTAATAACTTAGAAACATTTGGATTGGTATAATAAATTGGGATTAAGTTTATATAATATTGGATTGATTTGGGGATTTAGAATATTTATTTTATTTATAATCTAAAAATAATAATACTGGATTTTAAAAGTTTTAAAATCTTTAAATATTTAGGTATTTATATACTTATTTATAATTTTATTTTAAAAATTAAAATACTTGTAGATTTAAGTATGGATATTTAAGTTTATTAATTAAGTTATATAAAAATTATTAGAAAATTTATTTGTTTATATAATTAATAACTAATACTATATAGATTTAGAGATCCGAGATAGATATTTGAAAATAAGGGTATTTTAAATGGATGAATATGGTTTGAGGGTTTGAGAGTTTTGTTTAGGTATATTTAAGTGCTTAAATGGAAAATGAATAAGTTGGAGAGGGGTATTAAAAATATTTATTAGTTTTAGAGTTTTAAAGTCTTAAAAATGGATAATAATTTATCTATTTGTATTTAAGAAAGTGGGTAAGGATAATAAGGAGGCTGGGTTTATACAGTTTTAGGTTTCATTTAAGCAACTAATATAAATATCAAAATTAATATATATTTAAATTGTAAATACTTAAATATACAAAATTATGAATCTTTAATATATAAATATTATACATTTTAAATTATAAATTATATATTACAAATTATATATCATAAATTATGAAATATATAAACAAGCTGGTAGTAACAATAATATAGAGAAGTAGAAATAGAAATAAAATTTTTAGGTGGGGTTTAAAATCGAATACAGATAATCCTTAGGGTATTAAAAGTATTAAATACTAATATTTAAATACAGTAATATTACGGTAACCTAAAATTTTTATAATATAATTTTTTTTACATGCATACTTTTTCTTATATAATATACAAAACTCTATACAATTTTTACATAATCTTTATATAATCTCTACATAATAAATAACTCTATATTATATTAGTATAATCTAAAGGATTATATTATTTATTAACTGTAAATATTTCTATATAATAAATACATCATTTGTACATAGTATTTCGGTTACACATTTCTTTATTAAAATACTATTAATCTAAACATTCTTTTTATGTTTAGAATATTCGCCAACTTTATTATATAATAGATTTATACTATTATTTGTTTTTAAATAAGTAATAGTATTGACTATTAAATTAAGCTTTGGTTATAGTTTTTTGTATAGTTTGATTATAGATTTTAATATTTAGAATAATATAATAATAAAGTTAATTTAAAAGTTTTGAGTATTAATTTGTATATTATATAAATCAACAAAGCTAGAAAAGTCTTTTATAGTTATAATAATAGAAAAAGTATAATAATAGAATTCCAAAATATTTGTTTAAAATGATATACTAATATATATTCAAATGTAAATAAAATTACAAATTATTATTATAAGTTTATTTATTAATTATATTGTATACTTTATTTGAGTAAGGCTAATCCGAAGGATAGAAATCTATTTAAGTAAATATTGAGCTTTTAATAAGATTAAAAACAAATATATAGTATAAATATTATATAAAATATTAAAGAATTGATAAAGAAGTAAAAAACAATAAATAAAATATATATTACTTTTAAAAATATAAATGAAATAAATTAATAAAGTGAATAATTAGTAATAATATAATAAATTTGAGAAAGATTTTTATATGCTTAAAGTATTAATTGAACCCCTTACAAAGCTATGTTAAAAATACAAAACTACTAATATAATTATACAATATTTTATTATTTTGAATAATAATAATATTCACTTTAAATAATATTCATTTTATATGAAAAAATTTTTTATTATAATACAATTTTTAATTATTTACTTCTATAATCTTTATTATTACAATTACCTTTACAATTTTTACTATTACAATCACCTTTATAACCTTTACTACAACTTTTATTACTATAATTATTACTATAATTATTATAATTACAATATATATTAGGCTAATTTAAACTAATCCAATCTAATTAACCATATATTTTCTAAAAAGTATAGTAATCTTATCCACAGAAAACCGAAAAAAAACTTTCGTAGAGTTTTTACTATTTAATAAAAATACTGAAATTACAATATATAAGCTTTTTGATATAAATACCAAACTAAATGTATTATAAAATTTAATTAAAATAACATTTTATTTAAAATTTATAAATAACAAAGTAATAATAAAATTCTTAAAATCACTAAAATTCTTATTATATTTTAAAAAACTATATTAAAATATTATCTTTCTTTATATAAAAAATATATTACAAATAAACCCTTTTATTTTTAAATCTATATAAAATACTATTATTTTAAAAAAAAAATTATAAAAATACTAAATATTTTAATATATATTTAAATAAATTAAAATAAAAAAAACTAACTATTATATATTATATTTATATTATTTATATATAATAAATTCAAT
>NGKI01000009.1:488086-501531 GCA_002162615.1 Myriosclerotinia duriaeana
TAATAATAATAATAATAATAATAATAATAATAATAATAATAATAATAATAATAATAATAAAAATAAAAATAAAGATAATTTAATTAATAAAAATGTTAAAAACAAATAAAATAAAAATAAAGAAAATAATATAAATAATATTAAACAAAAAAATATTTTAAATAAAAAAAATTCCAAAAAAAATTCCAAAAAAATTATAAAATAAAATTTAATAATAATAAAATTAAAATTAATAATAATCATAGTTTTATTGAAAGTAGTAATTAAATAAACAAAAAAGTAAAGTATTTAAATAAAAAAAAATTTATAAATAAAATTAAATTAAATTAAAATAAAATAAAATTCAATATACAAATATTAAAGCAATTATAATTGATATTATAATTATAATAGGATTAGGTATAGAATGTATAAAGAGGAATGATTTGAAAGTATCTTTTATATATAAAAGTATATCATTTAAAATATATATAATAAATAGTATAATACTAATAGACATTTTTATATTATATAAATGATTAATAGTATTATTAATATTAATAATAATAATAATAATATTAATATTAATATTAATAATAATATAGAAGATTAAGAATAGGTCTTAGAAGAGTTTTAAATAGTTTTAAAGCGATCTGGAAATGTTTTAAACTATAAATTATCTCAAAATATTTAAAACAGTTAGCAAATTATTGTAATCAATTTGATTTAGAAATAGTTTTAAAATAGCTTCCAAAACAATTTAAGTTAAGCTTAAATTAGTTTAAAATATATCTAGATTAATTAAAAATAATATTGATATAAATTCAAAATGGGTTTGAAATGGTTTTAAAACTATCTTGAAATATCTCAAACCTTATTAAATATGCAACAAAGTAGCCAAATGTTAAAAACACACCTAAAATAGCCATTTTATTATGTTTTCAATTATAAAAAAGTATTACTTAATATTAATATAATCAATGAAGATTTTATATATATATTCTTTCGATATTAATAAATATATATTTTATATTTTGTTTATTTTAAACTTTTATAATATAGTTATTTATATTGTTAAAGTTTTTATTTAAAAAAGTTCTTGATTTTCGCTTAATTTACTAGTAAAATTGTATGATTTTTCGAAATTTCAAAAATGTCAATTTTATATTTAAATTTCATAATCAAGAAAATTCTAAAAAATAAATTGTTTTATTTTTATTAAAATGTGATTAAAGTTTAATATATATACAAATTTTCAATAGATTTTATTTATACTAGCTATAGATTTTTATAGTTAAAAACATAGTAAAATGACTATTTTAAGTGTGTTTTTAGAAAGTGGCTAATAGAAGATCCCTAGTACTGTAGATAGTATATTAAAAAAAATATTTCAAAAATCAATTTGAAAAGTAATTTGAAATCTTTTTTTATAAAAACAAAAAGTATACGATTGTTTATAAGTTATATTTCAATTTATTCTAGTATTAATAAAACTAAAATATTAATTAATATTAAACTTTGTACAAAATTCAAGTTTTAAATATTACTAGAATAAATAAATCTTTCTGCTTTTTATTGAAATCTAATTCAATAAATTAGTAGATTTATATTAGCTTTTATTTCTTTTATTTTTTCTATTACTATTAATCAAACTATTACTTTTATTAATATCCAAATTTGAAATAAATTTTTGATATAAATTAATATAAAAATAATCTTATGTATATTCAAAACTTTTAATCTAAAAAAGTTTAAAGTTTAGTATAATTATATTATTTTCAAAATTCTATTTAATTTTTAGAATTGCAATAATATTATTATCTTAATTTTTAAGGGTTTAGTTAGAAGAAAGATTATCATTTAGATTATTTTAAAGTTTAGAAACTATAGGATATTGTACTATATATATCAACCTTTTAATTGAAAAAGATATATGGATTTTTTTTAAATCTATTAGTTTTTTTAAATGGTTTAATTATAACAATACAACTTGAATTAAATTTATTAAGAAGAAGTTTACATTAAACTATTACAATTTTAAATACTAAGTATTTTGCAATTTTGTTTGATATACAAAGACTTTTTGCTTTATATATTATGATTCTAAAACTAATTAATGTAAGGGATTTTTTAAAACTAATTGATTTTAAAATCCTAAGTATGTTAATTATTATAACTCTTTTAAATTTAATCATTTAAAATATTTTATAACCTTAATCTATAAAAATAATAAAGAAATTAGATTGACTTGTAAAAAACTGTATACTATTTATAAATTTAATAATAATTTATATAAAATTATTTATATTTTAGAAATATTTACCAAAAAAAAATTTCAAAGTTTAACTATAAGTTAAAATATTAATATTATTCCCCAAAAGTATAAATAAAAATCAATTATTATAATGTATAAAAATTCAAAAAGTATTTTAAAGATAAAAATAACTATTAATATTTCTAAAAATAACTAGCTTTATAAGTTTAGAATCTTCAAAAGCAATTTGAAAGTTATAAAAATTAAAAAAGCTATATTGCCTAAAACTTTTAAAAATAAAACTATGATAATCAATTTTATGAATTGTTTTAATATTATGATATTAAATAATATTAATAAATTTGTTATAATTTTTGATAATTTTTTTTAATTAATATAATATAAAAAGTATAGTAATATTTATTATAATCAATAAATCTAATTTTAAAACATTTTAATTAGTTAAGCTAATATTAATAAAAATCTTTTTACTTATTTAATAATTTTTATTATTTTATATTTATAAAATATAAATATAATTTATATTTGAGAACTATAAATTATAATTAATATTCAAACGTAAAATTATTTAGAATATAATTACTTTGCTTTAATCAATTTTTAAGATTTTAAAGATTTTAAAAGCTTTTAAAAGCTTTTTTAAATTTAAAGTAATAATTTATATTCGCAAAAATGTAGGCTTTTATATTTAACAATATTATTTAGTTAATAATAAAGACTTTTTATAAATTAAATTAATAATATAACTATTTTTATTATATATTAATAATTTATTATTAATAAAATTATAAACTATATTTTATTTTTATTTTTATTTTTTTTATATTATTTATTAAATGAGAATTTTAATATTTAATATAATTTATTTGAATTTAGTATATAATTTATTCAAAAAAACCTAAACTTTATTTGTTGATTTATTAATAATAAGATAGATTTTATTAAAATATTTAATAAATTTGTTTATAAAGTTGGATATATTTTGAATTTAACTTTTTTTAATTTTTTTAGGTATATATTTGGGATTTGATTATAAAATATTAATTATTTTTATTTTTAGTAAAGACAAAATAATATTACATTAATTTAATTTTAAAGTATTTGAAATTGAATTAAATAAGTTTTTGGATTTTATATATATAGATATAAAGCAATTAGGGAACTTTTTGATTTCGATTATAAAAAGTAATATAAAAGAATATGTATATAATTTTATAATTATAATTAATTTTATAATATAAATTATTAAAAAGTTTAATAAAAAGTAGGGTTATTTTGTTTTTTAGTAAATGGTAGTAGTAATAGTAGTATTGATTAACGATGGACGGAAAAGACTTAGGGCCTAGTCCTAAGAATCTTTCAAAAGGTATAGCGTTATGTTTAGCTAGGGGTTTATTTAAAACTAAATCTAATTTAATAAATCCTTCTAGATTATTTGATTAGTTTGATATTATAACTTTAGAAGATAAATCTGAAAAGGGGGAGCAAACGTTTAATTGAAGAGTTCTTTTTTTATCAATTAAAATAAAGCTTAAAGTAATAAGGACTATAAGGGTTTATATATTAAATAATTGAAATAACTGGGGCAAAAGACTTAAGAATTAAAGTGGCAAGTAGTATATTACAGAAAAAAGAAAAACCTTAACATAATCTAATATAAATATACTTAAAATAAACAGAAAGAAAAAAAAGTATAATACAAGATTATCTTGAATAAATTTTAGAATAGAATTTTATAATATCTATTAAATTAATTAGTTTTAACAAAAACCTTATAAACTTTACTAAGTATTTAAAGCCTTTTGTTATAATAACTAGGAAAGCATTAAGTCGTTTAAGCTATTATCCGAAAAGTTTCTGAACTTTCTGATAATATATTAAATGCTTAGAAATTTTAAATCGTTTATAAAAGTAGTTTATATTAGCTTTAATATATTTAAATTTCCTATAATACTAAACAAAGTTTTTATAAGTAAAATAAAGCATTAAAACTTTATAAAGTTAATATCTAAAAAAATCAAATTTAATAAAAAACTTAATTTTATATATAAGGTTTTAGTATAAATATTTTATTAAGAATCTTTTGCTTTTAGTAAGCTACTAATTTTATTAAACTGCAAAACAAAGATCCCTAAAAATAAAGCCAATATTACTAACAATAAGTTCAAAAGCTATACTAACATTCCAAACCTGCTTAGCCCTATAATTTGCTAATTTATCAATTACCTTGTTTCCTTTAATCCCAATATATTCAAAAATCTATTGTACCCTAATATTGTAGATTTGTATAATATCTTAGCAGGCAAAAAAGTTTACTAAAAAAAATTTGATATAGTACTTTTCAAACATTAGATTATTAAGATATTATTAATATAAAACTATAAATATTAAGTTTAAATATTATTAAATATCTTTATAGTATATTAAAGCTTTTTCTAGGTGTTTATAGTTTTTATATTAAAAATATAAAAAATACTATTAATAACTTTTAAACTTAAATCTATTTGTTTATTATTTTAATAGATAGTATAGTTATAATTTATAAACTTAATATTATTTTTGTATTATTCAAATCTATTCGAAAAAAATAATAATTTTGTTTAAAGATAAAAAAGCTTATTAATGTTTAAATGTAATAAATATTGTTTTTTTGTTTATTTTTTTAATAAGGTTTATTTTATAGTTTATTATAAAATATAGAAGTTATAATATGGGTTTTAGTATATTAAAAAAAATTCAAGTTAAATATTATATTTTAGTTTTAATAGTTTATTAAGTTTTTGCTTTTTGCTTTTTAATAATAAATAAAGGAATAGTTTGTTAAACTAAAAGATAAACAAAGTTTATTATTTGGATTTATAAAACAAAATATAATTTGGTTTTTTCGAGTATAGCTTTTTTGAATAGTATACTTAAATCTCTAAAAAGTATAGTATTAAGTATAATTCTTTATATTAGAAATATTTCTCTAATTGTTAATATAAAAATCCTTTTTAATAATATTATATATTAATTTATTTTAATATTAATAATAGTTTTATAATCTATTTTTAGTAATCTAAATAGTTTTGTTCTTTTAATATACTATATTTTTGTTCTATAAATCAAAAAAAGAACTATATATATTATTATAGTTTTCTTTAAAGCAAAAACAAAAAAATTATTAATAATCTAAATTAACTTTTTAATATAATACTAGTAAACTACAATATAGGTTTTAATTATTCTTTTTGTAATATAATATTTGAAAATAAGTTTTCGATTAAATCAAACTTTTAGTTATTTAAATACTAATTATTTTTTAGCTTTATTCGTGATAATAATTAATATAATAGTTAAGTTTTTATTAATAATATAAATAAAGGTATATTCGCTTTTTCTTTTAATAAAATAATTTATTTTTAGTTTTTCAGGAGTAAAAGCTATTTTGTTTTTAAATCCTTAATATAAAATGTTTATAACTTTTATAAATAAAGCTTTGATATTATAATTAAGGGTAAAGAATACTTTATAAAAGCATAAATTGTTGGTATATTCAAAGTATAGTATAGTATTCTAAGCTATAAACTTTACTAGATATAGTATATATAATACAAAGGATAATAATAAGTTTTATAGGGTTTTATATATTATTTTGTAACTAAACGTTATTGAGTTCTCTAAGCGGATTTATATTTATCTTTTAATAAAAAAAAATTAACAAGTTTAAAAAAAGTTAAAAGCTAATTTTACTATATTATTCTTTTTAGTAAATATTTTTTGAAAAATATGTCAAATACTTTTTGAATATTTATTGTAATTATAATAACTTTAAAGTTTTGAACTAAAATAACTTTTATATTATATATAAAATAGACTATTAAGTTTATAATTGATTTTTTAGAAAATACTTTGTTATATTAAAGGTTAAATATATTATTAGTAAAAGCTATTTAAGTTAATCTATAAGCTATTATCCTTTCAAAGCTTTTAAAAATATAGAATAATAGTATAATAGATTTCTAAAAGCGAATTAAGGATTTATCCTTTTTTCTTATTTTTGGTATTATAATAATTCTAGTTAGTTTTTAAACTTAAAAGAAAAAGTTTAAGGTTAAAAAGTAAATGTATATATTTTATAGAATATATTTAATGAAATCCTAGTATACTACAAAAAGTTTAACTATAACTTAATCAATACTTAAAAAAGTATTAAAGATCTTTATAATATTCCGTTTTACTTTTTTCAAAAAGATAAAAAAGTTTTATACAAAAATGTTAAGGTTTTGTTAATATTCCAAAAAATTCTAAGTTAGATTATCTATAATATTAAATTTATTTAACATTTTTAAGCACAAAGCTTTTGTTTTTTTTATAATATTTTTAATAAAAATATTATTAACTTTTAAAAATAGTAATTTTAAATTAAAGTTAAATTTGCATTAATTAATAACTTTATAAAATTTTTTGTTATCCTTAATATTATTAATAATATTTTTCTAATAATTATATTTAGTACTTTAAACAATATTCTGAAAATTTTTAATCTTATTAAAGATTTTTAAAACTTTATTCTATATTTTACAAGTTTGGAGATATTTTTTGTAAACATTTTAGTATTCCGAAATTTATTAAAAAGTAAAATAATTTTATTCTTTATTAGATTTTTCAATAATCTATATCGCCAAACTAATTATTACAATAAAGCTATATATATATTCTTTTATATCACTTTTTATAATTAAAATTAAAAAACTTTATAATTATTTTATACTTATATATATAAAGTTTAAAAACTTGTTTAATTTTATCTCAAACATTTTAAAATAATATTATTTTAATATAGTTTTATTTTTATTTAGAATAAAAATTATTTATATTTTATAATCAAATTCTAAATACATATCCTTTTGAATATTAATATATATAAAAAAAATATTAAAGAAAATCAAATTCAAAATATATTCAACTTTATATATAAATTCGTTAAAGAATCCAATAAAATCTATTCTGTTATTCACAGATTAATAAACAAAATCTATACTTCTATATATAAACTATATATCAAATTTGAATAAATCATATCAAATATTGAAGTTCCCATTTAGTAAATAATATAGCAACTCTATATAATATTCCGAATCAGAGGTATTTTTTGATATTTTTAACTTAAATTAATTAAAATAATTCTGTTAACTTCCTTTTGATTTATTTCATTTATCAATGTAATTACTTTTGCAGTAATGATTAGGCAAATCGTTATCTTTACCAAGTTGCTTTAAGCGTGGAATCTAAGGTTTATACATTTTAATAATAATCTTAGTTTTTCTATTATAATAAAGATTGTTAAAAAATATTAAATAAATAGAATAAACAATTTTTCTTTTTTTTATGTTAATGTAGAGATTAACGAGATAATAAATAATGTTATTATTGCTATTAATAAAGCTATTAAAACTGTTAAATATAATAAAAATAAAAGAAAAAAGATTTTATTTGTTTTTATGATTAGTTTAAATTAGTTTATTGTTTTTTATAAAAATAATATAAATTAAAATATTATATATAAATTATTATAGAAAATAGTTAACTTTCTAATAATCTCCAATTATTCTGAATTGAAAAGAGTTGCTTTTATTTTACTTTATTTATATAGCCATTCTTCTTTTAAATTTATTAAATTGAAATCTATTATTTTGTTTGTAAATATATTAAAAACTATTTTAAAAAATAACTTAAAAACTTTGTTTGCAAAAATAAGGAGTGCAATATTATTTATAAGTTATACTTTAATTTATTTTAATATTAGTAAAATCGGAATATCGATTAATATTAGGCTTTTTGTAAGATATAAGTTACAAATATTATTGTAATAAATGAACTTTTTTGTTTTTTGTTAAAGTTTAATTTAATAGATTAACGGATTTATATTAATTTTTATCTTTTTTATCTTATTTATTATTATTGATTAAACAATCACTTTTATTAATATCTAAGTATAAAACAAACTATTAATATAGATCAATATTGAAATAATTTTATATACATTTAATATTTTTAACTTTAAAAAACCTAAAGTATAATTCAATTATACTATTTTTAGTGTTTTTATTAACTTTCAAAATTATAATAATATTGTTATTTTAACTTTCAAAAATCTAGTTAGAGAGGAAACTATTATTTAAACAATTTTAAAACTTGTAAGCTGTAGGATATTATATTATAGTATTGATTTTTTAACTAGAAAAAGTATATGGATTATCTTTTTTTTGAAGTTTATTAATTTTTTTAAATTATTTTATTATAGTAATATAATTAAATTTATTAAAAAGAAGTTTATATTAAATCGATATAATTTTGGATGTTAGGGATATTGTAATTTTGTTCGATATACAAAGCTTTTTTATTATGTATAATGTAATACTAAAACTAATTAATATAAAGGATCTTTTGGAGCTAATTATTTATAAAACCTTAAATATATTAATTGCTATAACCCTTTTGAATTTAATTATTAAAAGTATTTAATAGCCTTGATTTATAAGGATAGTAAAAAAGTTAAGTTAAACTGCAAAAAGCTAAATGTTATTCAAAAGTATAGTAATGATTTATATAAGTTTGTATACATTTTAGAAATGTTTATTGACAAATAGCTTTAAAATTTAATTGTAAGTTAAAACAATAATATTATTCTAGAAAAATATAAGTATGGATAAGTTGTTATAGTGTATAAAAATGTTGGAAGTATTATAAGGATGGATACTATTAAATTTTTTAGAATTGCTTTTAAAAACAAATCCTACAAACCAATTTTGCTTAAAACTTTTAAAAACAGAATTTTTATAGTAAACCTTGTAAATTACTTTGATATTATAATATTAAACAGTATTAACAAGTTTGCTATAACTCCTAGCAATTTTTTTTTATATTAGTATAATATAAAAAATATAATGGTATTTATTACAATCAATAAGTTTGACTATAAAATATTTAAATTAATTAAATTAATATTGGTAAAGGATTTTCTATATATATAACAATTTTTGCTATATTATATTTACAGAAAATCGATATAGTTTATATTTAAGAATTATAAATTATAATTAACATTTAAACCTAAAATCATTTAGAGTATAATTACTTTGTTTTAATTGATTTTTAGGATTTCGAAAACCTTGAAAACTCTTTTAAATTTAGGGTAATAATATATATATATAAAGGTATAGGCTTTTGTATTTAGTAATATCGCTTAATTAATAGTAAAGATTTTTTATAGATTGATATAAACAGTATAATCATTTTTAATATCTACCAATAATCTATTACCAACAAAGTTATAGATTATATTTCAATTTTATTCCCCCTATTATACTATTTGATAAATAGGAACTTTAATGTTTAGTATAATTTATTTAAGTTTAGTATATAGTTTATTTATTAAAGCATAAACTTTGTCTATTGATCTGCAGATAATAAAATAAACTTTATTAGTATATTCAACAAATTTATTTATAAAATTGGATATGTTTTAAACTTAATTTTCTTTAATATTTTTTTTATATATATTAATATGTAAGAGGATATACATTTGGGATTTAATTACGAAATATAAATTACTTTTATATTTGATAGAGGTAAAATAATATTGGATTAATATTATTTCAAAATTTCTAAAACTAAATTGGGCAAGTTTTTAAATTTTGTATATATTAGTATGGAGTGATTGTAGAACTTTTTAACCTTGATTATAAGGAGCGATATAAAGAAATACATGCAGAACTTTATTATTATAATTAGTTTGGTGATATAAATTGTTAAAAAGCTTGATAAGGGATAGGGTTATTTTATTTTTTAATGAATACTAATTTACTAAAAGGTTTACAAAAAATATTTCTAAACTTATAAAGTTTAAAATAGAATTTTAGGGATTTTTAATGAAATCAAAGACTTCTAGAATATTATCTGTAATATTAAATAGGATTATTAAAAAAGTATTATTAATAATATAAAAAACAATAAAGATTTATATAAAATTATAAACTAATATAAATTAAACTTTTAATTTTAAATTATCCTTTTTAAAAATTAACAATATTTTTATTAAAGATATTATAGAAAAAGCGAAAGCATTACGCTTAGAAGTATTGAATAGATTCAGTTTTACAAACAATTTAATCTAAAATCTTTTGGAGTATTAATAGAGTCCTAATATTTTTATATAAAATTCTTTTATTTCTTTAAAAAAGGTAAAATAGAATATTATAAATATTTTTAATATTTCCCTAAAAACCAATTGGGTTATAGTTAGACTTTTTAAAGTATACTAGGATTTTATTAAATATATCCTATAAAGTATATATTCATACTATCTAGCTTTTAGCTTTTTCTTACAAACTTAAAAGTTAATTAAAATTGTTATAATACCCAAAATAGGAAAAAAGAATAGATTTTTTATATATTTCTAGAGATTTATCGTATTACTCTTTTATATCTCTAAAAATCTGGAAAGGATAATAATCTGCAAATTAGTTTAAATAGCTTTTACTAGTAATATACTTAGTCTTTAATATAAAAAAATTCTCCTTAAGTAATTAATAATAGATTTAGTAGTTAGTTTTATATATAATATAAAAGTTATTTTAACTTAAAATTTCGAAGTTATTATAATTATTATAAATATTTAAAAAAATATTTAATACATTTTTTAAAAAGTATTTATTAAAAAGAATGATATAACAAAATTGGTTTTTAACCTTTTTTAAACTTATTAATTTTTTTTTTATTGAAAGATAAATATAGGTTTGATTGGAAAACTTAATGATTTTTAGTTATAAAGTGATTTATAGGATTTTATAGGGTTTGTTTTTGTTTTTTATATTTTATATACTTTATTTAGTTAAACTTGTAATCCAGAATATCAAACTGTACTTTGGATATATCAATAACTTATATTTTTATAAGGTATCCTTTATTTTAAATTAAAATGTCAGATTTTTATTTATAGAGGTTAAAAATATCTTACATTAAAGATTTAGAAATAAAATAGCTTTTACTTCTGAGAAACTAAAAATGATCTATTTGATTAGAAAGAAAAGCGGATATACTTTTATATACATTATTAATAAAAACTTAATAATTATATTAATTATTACTGTAAATAAGGCCGGTGAACAATTAGTATTTAAATAGCTAGGGGTTTAATTCAATCAAAAATTCACTTTTAAATATTATATTACAAAGAGGGCTACTAAAGCTTGTATAATGGTATATTATATTAGGGGTTTAGTTTGAATTATTGATGGTCTTTTTGTTTTTGCTTTAAAAAAAACTATAATAATTTGTATTGTACTTTTTTTAATTTATGGGATGGAGGTGTAGTATGTTAAAAAAACAAAACCTTTTAGGCTGTTATGAATAGGTTGCGAGATTATTATTAGTGTTAGAGTAGATTGATATATTATATTAATAAAAAGGATTTTTGTATTAATTATTAAAGGAATACTTTCAATTTAAAGGATTACTTTCAATATTATACTTTTTAAGAATGTAAATATACTTTTTAAGAAGACTATACTTAAAAAAGCCAAACTATGCTTTACTATAAAAATCTAGATAATAAATTCCATATATTCCCTGATTTAACAAATTACCCTTTTACTTATTATCAAAAAGCAAAAAGCAGAAACTTTATAAATGACTAAAACTAAGATATAGTATTTAATATAAATTTTCCTTAAAATATTAAAACCCATATTATACCCCCCACACTTTATAACAAATTGTTGAATAGATTTTATTAAAGAAATAAACAAAAAAATAGTATTTATAGTATTCAAATATTAATAGGTTTTTTTACCCCTAAACAAAATTATTATTTTTTTGGATGGGTTGGAATAATATAATAATAGCATAAAATTTATAAATTATAAGTATATTATTTATTAAAATAGAAAGTAAATAGACTTTGGTTTAGGGGCTATTAATAATATTTTATATATCTTTAATGTAAAGGTTATAAGAGTTTAAAAAGGACTTTAATATATTATAAAAATACTTAATAATATCAGAATTTAGCGTTTTTAGTTTTATATTGATAGTATCTCAATCATATAGTGCCTAAAGGGTACAGCACCAAACTTTTTTTAATGGACGTTTTTTGTTTGCTAAAATATTATATAAGTATATAATATTAAGGTTCGGTGGGCTTTTGGACACACTGGAATTAAAAAAAATAAGGTCATCAACAAACTAGCAGATTATAGTATTAAGTAAGTCTAGGATACTGGCTTGGCCTCTAAACCTATTATCAGTGGTATTAAATTTATTCTTAGAAAATTTTGCTTTATAGTTTAGCAAAACTAATAGTTTATTGGAAACAGTAAATTTTCAATAAGATATTTATATTAAAATTTAGTATATAAAATTGGGCTTCTAGTGGAATTCAATTTTCCTAGGTATTAGCTTTATTAAATACTAGTATTTTGTTTTATTTATAGGGACTTTACCTGGTATTATAGAAAGTTTAAGGGTGCGTTCGGATCGATTTTTTATATATTTGACAAATATTTCAAATAGCAAGGATATTGGAAATATTAACTTTAATATATATTTGTATATATTTGTATATATTTAAATTAAAGCTAATATATTGAAGATAATATGTTAAAATGGCAAGGGTGTTCAAAAATATTTGTTAAAAGCTGGTCAAAGTTGCTGTTGGCTACTATATAGGAAAAGTTCCAAAAATTTGCTACTTTAATATATTTGGCTCAATATTTTATACATATTTTATTGAGCTCAATATCACGTTCGGATCGAAATATTTCAGCCACATATTAGAGCTAATATATATTGAGTCTAATATTGCGTTCGGTAAACATCATATTGGCTCTAATATCTCTAATATATTGAGCGTAATGTGAAAAAAAAGTCGATCCGAACGCACCCTAAGTATGCTGATGTGAATATGGATTATTTCTATAGTTGATTTAAGATGTTTGAATATTTAGTTTATTACCGAAAAACTTAGAGGCTTTTTGGATTATGGTTTAGGCAACCTAATGCCCCCCCCGTCATTATAACAGAGGGCCTTAAATACTTAGTGGAACTTATAAGATTTTTATTAAAGCTAGTTAGTCTGATAAATATTACAAAGTTTTATTCTAGAATTTATTCAAAATAAAATTAACGATATATTTTCTTTTTTTTTTTT
>NGKI01000009.1:508169-523264 GCA_002162615.1 Myriosclerotinia duriaeana
ATATTATGATATTATGATATTATGATATTATGATATTATGATATTATGATATTATGATATTATAATATTATTATATTATTATATTATTATATTATTATATTATTATATTATTATATTATTAGATTAACAAAATTAATAAAAGTATTAATATAATATAAATATTATAATAATAAAAAGCAAGCCGATTTTAAGCTTGTAAGTTAATATATATAATTTAAACTTTAATATAATTCATAATAAAACTATAAGTTCAAATTATATTTTCTTGAAAAGCAAAGAGTTTAGGGGTTTGTAAGCTTTTAGTTAAAATATTAGTTTATTATATTTAATAATAATTTACTAAATAATTTAATAATAAAATTCTAAAAAATAGAAATAGATTTATCTTTTAATTTCTTAACCAAATTTTTATTTATAAGAGATTTAATATTTTTTAATATTTTTTTAAAGTCTTTATTAAATTTATTTAATCTATTATTATATCTTAAAAAATAATTTTTTGAAATAAAATCTTTATTAAAATTATAATAAAAAGATTCATTTAGATTTAATTCAGATTTATTAATATAAAGTATAAACTTATTAATTTTTAGATAGAATTTAGTTTTATTAAGCTATTTTATATAATTAAAATAATCGATTAATTCAAGGCTTAAAAAACTGATTCTAGAATCTATTATAATAATATAAACTTTTATTGATATTATAATATATATTTTTATTGTATAAAAGCAGAGTAATATATTTCTAATATATAAATATAGAAAATCTTTTTCTTAATAGTATGCGATTTGAGTTTTTTGATTAGTTATAATTAAAATATAGAAAATGGTTTGAGTTTTTTTTTAAATAATTATTTAAATTAATATTTTCAATTTAAAAAAAATCCATATATGTTAATATTAATAATATAAGCTATTCAAATATATAATTTTTATTAAAGTAAGCTTTAAAGTATAAAAGGAATTATTGAATATATATCAAAACTATTAAAATTATTACGGAAATTATATATTTTGAAAGAGTAATTAAAGCTTTCAATATTAAAGTTTTAAATTGAAGTTATATTTAGTTATATTAGTTATAACTAATTATATTAATTATATAAGTTATAAGATTAATAAGTATGTTTTAAGTAGTTTTGATTAAGAAGATTGTTAAAAAAAAACTATTACTAATATATTATAATACTAATATACTAATCTCTACTATACATATTATAAAACACTCAAATATTTAGAATTCTATTAATCGAGGAAAGTACATTAAGCGAAAAATGATTGGATATAAAACTACGTAAAGTCTATACAAAAATATAAATTTGAAAATAATAGGGTCTATTAATATAATAAGTAGTATAGCTAGAGGTTACTATTAATGAAATAAATTTTAAATAGTGTATTTTGAAGAGCTAATTAAGAGCTTTCTAATAATATAATTTTCATTAAATTTAGATAAGTAGTTATTCAGTTATTAATTGTTTTAAATTGAGAATAAAAAGTTAAAATTGAAGTTTAAACTTATATAATACACGATTATGATTGGTTAAATTAAAAGTTGTAGAAGTATCTACTAGCGCAATTGAAAAGGTTTAAAACAATGTTAAAACTTTTTTAAATTTATTTTCAAATCATTTTTAGATATATTATAGTTTAAGATTAATTTTAGATTATTGTGAGATAGTTTTAATACATTTTAATATATTTTAAGATGGATTAAGATAAATTTAAGATATTTCAAGATTGTTTGTAATGTTAAGATTTTTTTAAGATTTTTTTAAGATGATATTAAAACTGATTCAAAATTATGTTAAAACTATTTTAAAATTTTATTAAAATTATATTAAATTCTTTATTTATTTTATATACTATTAAATAATTAAGATACTAGTTTTAATATTAGTAATATTTATTACTTATTATAGTACAATAATAGCTAGTAATGTTAAGTTTAATAAATTGATATTCTATAAAAAGTAAAAGTATAATTATTGTATAATAATTATAGGTAGTTTGAAGCTATTAGAGTTTCCTTTTTTTGCTTTTCACTTTTGTTTTTTATTTTTTATTTTTCATTTTTCATTTTTCATTTTTACTTTTGTTTTTTATTTTTCATCTTTATCTTCATCTTCACCTTCATTTTTACTTTTGTTTTTACTTTTTTATTTTTTTTTTTGTTTTTATTTTTTTATTTTTTTTTTTCTTTTTTTGTTTTTTGTTTTTTGTTTTTTGTTTTTTGTTTTTTGTTTTTTGTTTTTTGTTTTTTGCTTTTTATTTTTACTTTTGTTTTTACTTTTATTCTTTACTTTTGTTTTTATTTTTTATTTTTATTTTTATTTTTATTTTTTACTCTTTATTTTGAATTATATTTTTATTAATAAAATCTTTTATATTTATATTTATTTAATATATAATATTAATCTTTGTTTAAATTAATTTTACTTTGAATAGCTAATAAATTATATATCTATAAATATCAAAGTATAAATAAATACTAATATATTAATAACAAAACAAATAAGCCTACTAATCAATTAATTGCTATACTAAAAGATCTTTTTTTTGTATAATATTATATATTAATAGTAATATAGTTATATATTAATTGAAAAAACTTTTATTATTAATATTATCAAAATCCTTATTAAAATTAATTACTATATATAATTTTTATTGATTTAGGAATAGTATTTTTTAAAGTGGAAAATCTTTTATAAATAAATTACAAAATCCTTTTTTTTGTATAAACTATTATATACTAATAAAAAACAATCTTAAATATATTCAAATAGTTTTTGTTGTTTATAAAATTCAAAAAGTTATATTAATTTAATTGTTATTAGAATTTTGATTATTGTATTTATTTTAGATTAGTTTAATCTATACAAAAACTAAAAAATAAAAAAAATAAAATAATACATTTAAAGAATTTTTTTTTAAAAATGATATATTATTTTATTTAATAGTTTAATTAAATAATCAAAATAATACTAACAATTAATGTTTTTTATAATTATTTGATAAAGCTTTTATAATTGTTTAGAAATTAGTATATTATTGTAATTCTTTTGTACTTTTTTTTATTCATTTATATATAAACAATTTTGCTGTTTTTGTAATTGTAAGTTTTTAATTTTTATAGTTTTTTAATATTTTTATATAAGCTGTTTTGAATATGTAATTAGAAGTTGATAATTTAGGAAAAACATATTATATTAGTTCGAAGTTTTTTTATTTATTGAGTTTTGCTATATATTATTGTTTGTTATAATGCTTTAAGTTTTTTATAACAATAACTTTTGTTTTAATATATTTAATATAAATTTGTTTTTTTTTGAATTTCTTTTTCTTTTTGATTATCTACTGTTTTTAGGATTTTAGCAGATTTTGTATGTTTAGGTTTTGGTTAATCTTTTTTTTTTTTTTTTAATATTATTATTATTATTGTTATTGTTGTTGTTATTGTTATTGTTATTTTCGATATTTTTTGGGTTGATATTATATTTAGCTTTTTTTGGTTTTGTAGTTTTTTGTATAGTTTTTTGTAGATTTTCTTATATTTTTTAATAAGTTTTTTATTAAACTTTTTGTAATATTTTTTATATAATTTTTGATTTAATTTTAGTAAAGTTTTTTTTTGTTTTGTAATCAAATATTAGATTTGTAAGATTTATTAGTTTTTGATTTGTTTATATTTGATTGTATCAAGTTGTATTAATATTTATTATATTAAATAAAAGTGTTTATATTATTTGTTTAAATCTTTTGATAAATAATAGATTAGTTTTATAAAAATTATTGTTATTATTATTATTATTATTATTATCAAATATATTATTATCAATTTAAATATTTTTTTTATATTTAGAATATTTGCTAACTCTATTATATAATAAATTTATACTATTATTTGCTTTTAAATAAACAATAATATTACTTGTTGAATTAAATTTTAATTGTAGTTTTTTGTATAGTTTGATTATAAATCTTGATATTTGGAACGATATAGTAGTAAAGCTAATTTGAAAGTTTTAAATATTAATTTGTATATTATATAAATTAGCAAAGCTAGAAAAGTCTTTTATAGTTATAACAATAAAAAAGTATAGTAATAGAATTCCAAAATACTTACTCAAAATAATATATTAATATATATTTAAATACAAATAGAATTATAAATTATCATTATAAATTTACTTACTAATTAGATTGTATATTTTATTTGAGTAAGGTTAATACAGAAAGTAATATAAATTTATTTAAATAAATATAAAACAAATATATATAAATATTATATAAAGTATTAAAAAACTGATAAAAAAGTAAAAGATAATAAATAAGATATATATTATTTTTAAATATATAAATAAAGTGAATTAATAAAATAAAATACTAATAATAATATAATAAATTTGAAAAAGATTTTTATATATTTAAAGTATTAATTGAACTTTTTATAAAACTATAACAAAACTATTAATATAATTATATAATATTTTATTTTCTTAAATAGTAATAATAACATTTTATTTAAACAATATTCAATATTCATTTTATATAAAAATCCTTTTTTAATATAATACAATTTTTAATTATTTATTTTTATAACTTTTACAACTTTTATAACTTTTATTATTACAATTATTACAATTACTTTTACTATTAGAATTATTATTATTAGAATTATTACTATTAAAACTATTACTACTAAAACTACTACTACAATATATACCAAACTAATTCAAATTGATTTAATTCAACTAATTATATATCTTAGAAAAAGTATAGCTTTATTTGTAGAAAACTAAAAGAAAAAGACTTTTATAAAGTTTTTATTATTTAATAAAAATATTGAAATTATAATATATAAATTTTTTGGTATAAATATTGAACTAAAAATATTATAAAGTTTAATTAAAATAGTATTTTAGTTAAAATTTATAAATAGTAAAGTAATAATAGAATTCTTAAAATTATTAAAGTCTTTATTATATTTTAAAGAACTATATTAAAACATTACTATTCTTTTTTGTATAAAAAGTATATTACAAATAAAATCTTTTATTTTCAAATCTATACAAAATACTATTATTCAAAAAAAAGATTATAAAGATATTAAATATTCTAATATATATTTAAATAAATTGAAATAAAAGGAAACTAATTATTATATATTATATTTATATTATTTATATATAAGAAATTCAATTATATATAATAATATATTTTTTAGTTATTAAATAAACTAAATAAAAAAAATATATTTATAAATATATATAATTTATACAAATACAAATATAAATTGTATTATAATAAATAAAAAATAAAAAAATATTAAATAAAATATAAATATAAAATTATTAAATATTAATATATTTAATAATATTAATTATATATTATATAAAATATTTAAAATTAAAAAATATATATCTCTTCAATTATTATTAAATTTTAATAAAATCTATTAAACAATTTTTCTATTATTTCAATTAATTATCACCTTCAAAATTTCAATTATCTATAATTCAATTACTTATAAAAACAAATACAATATCTATTAATCCTAATAATATTTTCCAAAAAAAGCTATTAAATTAAATTAATATATTTAAATTTATTAATCAAATAATTATATTAAAAAATATAAAAAACCTTTTTAATCTTTTTAATTCAAATATATCTTTTAAATAATATTTAAATATACAAATTATATCAAAGTATTTCAATAACAAACTTATATTAAAAAAATTAGTTCAAAATATTCTTTAAGATATTATAATTAATATTAATAATTTTAATATAAAAAATCAATTTTGTAATATAAAAATCAAAACATTAATAATTAAAAAAGTTTTAATAAACTTTAATATATTATTAAAATCCTTCATTAATAATATAATCAAATTAAAAGCATTATTAAACAATATTGATTATCAATTACAAAATTATATTACTAATTATAAATTTTTTTACTTTAATATAAAATATTCTTAATTTCCATTTAATAAATCTATATTCTAATTCAAATTTTAGCAAATAATAAAAATACAATAAATTATCCAGATATTTCAAAATCCTTTAACAAAAATCTATTTATTAATAAATACTACAAATCTTTAAAAAATTAAAAAAATTATTAGTTTTTCAATTTAAATAAATTATTATATATATTAATTTTATATAAATGATTAATTATTATAAAACAAAATATAATAATAAAAAGCAATAAAAAATTATAAACAATTATCAAAAAAATATATCCATATTAAAACTTAGTATAAAAATTAATTAATTAAATAATCAAATATTCAATTTTAATTATAAATATAAACAAATATAAATTACAATATAAAACATTCTAATAATAAAAAAAATATTAATTTATATATTATATTAAATATTCCTATTTATTTATTTTTAATACAATTTAAAATACTTATTGTTTTTTTCAAATTAATTAAACAATAAGCAAATAAAATTAACAAAATTTCTAAAAACTTTGTTATATATATATATTATAAAAATAAAAAACAAAGTAAATTAAATTATTATTAAAAAATTATTAAAAAAATTATTAAAAAAATTATTAAAAAAATTATTGAACATTATAAGATTTTTAATAATACAAAAAAAAAACTTATATATTATAATTATTATTTTTATAATAATATTACAAGTATATTATAACTTATTTGTTTTAAAATTGTATTATATAATTAAGTTAAATATAATAACATTTCAAGCAAAAATACTTTTAATAATTAATAATCCAAATTAGTTATACAATATTGAAAAACTATTTGAATATATAATTATTGATAAAGTTTATATTTTAAAAAATAATAATATAATATTATATAAAATTATTATTTAATTTAAACTAAAGTTTTTACTAATACTAATTGTAATAGTTTTATTTAATAAAATAAAAAACTTTTAAGAATATATAAAATTTATTGAAACTAATAATAACTTATAAATATTAAAAATTTTTATTAAATAAAAAGTCAAAAAGAATATAAACCTGTTTAACTTTTCTAATATATATTTAATAATAATATTAAGATTTATTACAAAAACTATAATATAATAAATTATTGAAAATATAAAAAATAATACAATAGTAAATTTATATTTTGCTAAAATTTAAAAAAAAATTATAATTTGCAGAACTTATACTTTACCAAACTTTAAATTCCTTAACAAAAAAATTGTAAAAAATATTGTTATATTTTATATTCGCAGAATAATATATTAATTTAATAAAAACAAATAAAAACTATATAAAGTTTTCTTAATAAAAGTAAACAAAAAATTTGTTATTGTTTTGCTATATAAAAGTATTATTTAAAATAAAAAATATAATTAAAAATTTATTTTTTTATTATTATAATTAGATTTCTATTATATTAAAAATCTTTTTAAAGCAAAAAGTATTACACTTTAAAAAAACTTAATTCAACTAATATTTATTTTAATTAAAAAACTTTATGAAATCTTTAATTATAAAATTACAACTTTTAAACTATTTAGAAAAAATAATACTATTAACTAAATAATTATAATTTATTGTAATAGTTTAAAATTAAAAGCTTTATTAAAAATAATAACAAAATGAATTGTTTTATTTAATAGGAAAGTTATAATATAATATATATTATTAATTATTTAGCTTTTTTTACATATTATTTTAAATATTTTAAATATTAAAATAATGTATTTTATTTCAAAATTAAATTTGAATATACAAACCAAATTAGTTTATCAATTTATAATAATTAATAAAATAATAATATTCTTTTTTTATTTTTATTATTGAATTAATTAATTATAATTTTTAAATATATTATAATCATTATATTATATTTAATACTTTTTTTTTTAAAAAAAATAGCAATTAAACTATTAATTGAATTTATTATATTAACCAAATTTATATAATTAAATACTTCGAATTTTTTATTATAAATTCTTTCTAAAACAAACAAATTCAATTCAATATTCTAAAAACGTTATTTAAAATAATAGCAGAATTATCTTTTAATATTTATTACAATCCAAATAACAATTTAAATAATAACAAATTCAAAATTCTATATATTATTAACAAATAATATTTTTATAATAAAAAACTTTTAATTAAAACTAATCCTCATTTAGAAAATCTAAATCTAAAACTACTATTTATTTTAGAATTGATTTTAACTATTTTGTATAACTTACAAAATAAAAACTTTATTATAAAAAATAATATTTATAATATTAAAAATATAAATAAAACTATATTAAATGATTTAAATAAATTTACTTAATTATTTATTAAATTAAACTATTCTATATTGATATTTGTATTTTATATTTATTGTATTTTTAACTTTTATATTTTTAAATTTAATATTTTTATTATTATTATAATTTAGAAGTTTTTTTTATAACTTTTAAAGCATTTTACTATTTTTATAATTATTTTTTCTTTTATAACTTTTAAAATATTTTGTTATTCTTACAATTTTTTTTTCTTTTATAACTTTTAAAGCATTTTATTATCCTTATAATTTAGAGGTTCTTTTTTGTAATTTTTAAAACATTTATTGTTTTTATAATTCAAAGGTTTTTTCTTTTATAGTTTTTAAAACACTTTATATTTATTAAAACCTATTTTTTTTATAAATAAATTAAACAATTAAAAATATTAAAAATATATTAAATAAATTATCATAATTGTGATTTTATAAATATTATTTAATATTAATAATATCTATACTTTTCTATAACTATTATTTTAATTATATAAAATATTATTATATATAATTATAAACAATAAAACTATAACAATATTATAATATAAAATTATTAATTGTTTATTAATATAACAAACTATAATTACAATTATATTAGCTGTTATTATTATTACAAATTCTTTATTATTATTATTATTATTATTATTATTATTATTATTATTATTATTAGTTTTATTTTTATTACTAATTTCAATTTTATATAAAATATTGATATTCAATTCCAAATTATTATTGAATATTAATTATAATAATGATATTAATATATATATAAAAATAAAAATAGAATTAAGTTTATTTAATTAAAAACTTTTAAATAATAAAAATTCTAATGTTAATAAATTTATAGAACTATTTGATAATATAAATTTATATTTATAGAATATAATAAATGTATCGAATAATATAATAATATTTAATAATATTTATAATTTCGATTTATTATTAAAAACTAATAAAAATAGTGAATTAGAATTAGAATATGAAAGTGGGGGTAGTAAGTTATATATAATAATTAATATATCAATAAAAAAGATAAACGATTTCTATTAAACTTGATTATATTAAACAATATAAACATAAAGTTGATATTCAATTCTATTAATAGTAGAAAATTATCGCTTTTTTATTTAACTTTTAACTTGTAGTACAAATGTATATCAATATTTTGAAAAGATTATAAATAATTGCAAAAAGTTTGAATAATAAGTTAAGAAATGAATTAGGTTATTAATAGTTATAATAATAAAAATAGAAATATAAAATTTGTTTTATTATTTTGTTTAAATATATTTAAATAAATTGTATATAAAAAACTTTTAATATTATAATTAATAAAAAAGTTTATTATAATAATATTTGAAAAACAAATAAATTTGTTAAAAAAAAAGCAGATTGTATTTATATTATATATAAGATATAATATTATTAATATAATTTAATAGATTTTATATTTAAAATATTAAATATATTAAAATTAAAATATAAAATATATTTCAATATAATATATTATATCAACTACTTAGAAAAGTTTTAGAAATCAAAAATATAAAAATTATTAGTTATATTAATATTTAATAATTTTATATATAATATTGAAAATAATATCATATTGTTAAAAGATATTATTAGATTTATTTAATTAATATTAAATTAAATTAAAAAACGAATTATATTTATTAATTAAAAATATAAAAGTAAATATTTACAAAAAGTAGCAAAAAGCAATATCTTGATAATATTGCAATTAATTATAGTAATAAAAGATTTTGAAATAAATATTAAAAATTTAAAAATTATATATAAAAAGTTTTTATTTGTAATTAAAATATTAGAAATTAATTTAAATATAATTCAATATCAAATAAATATTTATATTCAATAAAATTATAATCCAAAATTGAAAAAAAAAGAAAATTTTGAAAATCCAAATAAATAATATTTTGTTAAATAAATAATTAATATACAAATTAAAAAAATAAAATCATTATATTTTATAATTTTTATTAAAAAGAATTTTAAAATAGAAAAATATAATAAAACAAATATTAAAAAATCAACAAATAATAATATATAAAAAACATTAATATTGCTATTTATATTATTTATAAACAATTTTAATATATATAAAAATATATATTATATTTTAAAAACTTTTTATATTATTTTAATATACTTTGATTATAAAGAAAAAAGAAAACTAAATAATTTATTTATATTAATATTAAAATTTTATAATATTAATATAAATAATATAATTAGTAATTTAAAAGTAAATATAAAAGCTTTAGTAAAAAAAATTATATTAAAAATTAAAAAGTATAATATATTTGTAAAAGTTTATTTAATAATATTGATTATTAATATACTATAAATTGCTAATAATTTAGAATTTATAAAGTATAACACTTTTCAAAACTATTAAATATATTTTATTATAAAAAGTAATTAATATAATTTAGATTATAATATTACAAAAAACAATTAATATTATTATAATACTAAATATATTTAAAAAACAAAACAAAATATTTAAACAAATAATAATTGCAATAAATACTTTTAGGAATTTGAAATGCAAAAAAAGTTTTTTATTATAACAAAATTAGTATTATATTTGGATTTGATTTTAGATTGTAATTATAATATATTCTATTTAGAATAGTATAGAATTAATAAAGTATTAATAAACTTTTTATATAATTATATATTAACAAAATCTAAAAGATTAATTTTTATTAAAACTTTTTAAATATTTGTATTTCTTTTTAATTAGCTTTGTATTTAAAGCTTTTTGTATTTATTTTTTTAATTATTATTTAAAGTTGAAAAAGCTTTAGTATTAATATGTTTTATATTAAAGTATTATAGTTGTTTAATATAGTATAAAGTTAGTTTTATATAATTGTTATTAGTAATTACTTAAAGAAATATATTTATAGAAGTTTTAATAAAGTATTTTTAATATATTATTATAACTTTTTTAGAATTATGTGTTTGATTAGATAAGTTTATTTTTAATAAAAAAGGTAGAATATTATTATAAAATTTATAAGATATTTATAAAATATTGATTATTATTACTTTTTGTATAAATAATTGAGTAGCAAATAATTAAGGAATAAATAATAATGAAAACAGTTTTTAATTAAACTTTTTTAATATAAATAATATAATTGATCAAAAAATAATAAATATTAAAAAAAAGGATAAAAGTAATAGTTTAAATATAAACAATATTATATTAAACAATAATAAATATGAATTAATAGATAAAAATATAAATATAAATAAAAATATTATAAGATCTTACCAAAATAACAAAGAAATCAATTAAATAAATAAAAAAAGCTTTTAAACCTTTCAAAAATTTATATAGGTTTACATTTATTAGATAATATTTTAAAGTATAAATATATTATAAATTATAATATGTTTAATAAAAAGTAAGAATATAAATAAAATAATTTGCTTTTTTTTATATTTTTATTAATATTTATATAGAAAATAAAAAGTTTAAATAAATATTATATTTTCTTCAAACTTTATAATTTATTTTTTATAAAAAACGTTATATTATAATTACTTCGCTTTGGATTTGCAAAAGTATAAACAAATAACTATTCTAAATTTATTAATTCAATAAAAATGATTGAAAAGTATTATTCTATATTAATTTATAATTTTGTATTATTAATAAAAAAAATTTATAATAATAATAAAAAATTGAATAAAAATAATAACAATAATAGGTTAAAGATTATTAATAATATTAATTATAAAATAATATTTATAAATTTAAAAAAATATAGTGGAATAAAATGAATAATAATAGAGTAAATATTTCGGATTCTATTAAGGTTATTAAAATTATTAATAATATTATCTAATTATTTATTTAATATTAAATTAATTTAAAGTTTTAATAAAAATGAATTTTCCTAATATTATTAATATAAATTGTAATATTTAAAAGCTTAAATTACTATATTAAAAATATTATTCAATTTAATTAACAAAATAAAATATAATAATATTAATAGGTTTTTTTTAAAAAATTTGAAAAACGAATTATATTTAAAATAAATAATTTTTATTGGATTCAAAAGGATATATTATATTAAATATACTAATTAATAATAATAAAATTTAATAGAAAATAGTATTTTTTTTTTAATAAATATTTTTAATAGTATTAATATATATAACTTTTATTTCATAATACTAATTATTAAAATAAAATATAAAATAATAATTTATAATTTATTTATATTTTATTATAATTGGGAATATATAATAAATTTTTTTTTAAATAGATCTTAAAATGATGATAATAATAATAATAACAATAATAATAATAATAATTTGATTAATAAAAATATATATAATATTGAAAACAAATAGAATAAAAATAAAAGAAATAATATAAATAGTATTAAATAAAACAATATTTTAAATAAAAAGAATTACAAAAAAGATTACAAAATAAAATTTAGCAATAACAAAGTTGAAGTTAATAATAATTATAGTTTTATTAAAATTAGTAATCAAATAAACAAAGAAATAGGGTATTCAAATAATAAAAAATTTATAAATAAAATGGAATTAAAATTAAATAAAATAAAACTTAATATACTAGTATTAAAGCAATTATAATTAATATTATAATTATAACAAGATTGAATGCGGGATATATAAGGGGGAACGATTTAGAAGTATTTTTTATATATAAGGGTATATTGTTTAAAGTATATATAGTAAATAGTATAATACTAATAAACATTTCTATATTGTATAAATGATTAAATTAGTATTATTAGTACTAACAATAGTAATAATAATAATATTAATACTAATATTAATAATATTAAAGCGTGATAATATAGAAGATAAAAGATAATTTCAAAAAAATCTTAAAATAGGTTTAAAACTATTTAGAAATATTTTGAATTATAAATTATTTCAAGATATTTAAAACGGTTAGCAAGTTATTGTAACTAATTTGGTTTAAAAATGGTTTTGAGATAGCTTTTAAAACAGTTTAAGTTAAATCTAAGTTAGTTTAAGATATATCTAAACTAATTGAAGATAATATTGATATAGGTTTAAAATAGTTTTGAGATTGTTTTAAAACTATCTCGAAAATATAAAACTATTTTGAAATGTTTCAAACCTTATTAAATACGCAACAAAGTACGTATATACAATAAATTACAAAATATATACGATTCTAATTAGTTAAATTAAAAGTTGTAAAAGTATATATAAATCATATAATATATACGATTTTGTTTAGTTAGATTAAAAATTATAAAAGTATACATATACTATAAATTATACAATATATATAGTTCTAATTAATTAAATCAAAAATTATAGAAGTATATATATATATAATAACTTACTTAATATATACGATTTTAATTAGTTAGATTAAAAATTAAAAAAAATTATAAATTATATAATATATATAATTCTAATTAAGTCAACTACCCTACTTTTGGGCCACTCTTTCCTACCAAAAACAGTGATTTTGGCCTATTTATAAAACCACCAAAACTTAATATTTTAATACATAATTTTTTTATAGAATCTTTATATAGTTACAATAACTATTATCAAATTTTAGATTTTTTATAGTTTTATATAAAAAATTATAAAATATTGAAAATCAGGTTTTCAAATTTGTATGTAAATCCTATACAAATTTGAAAATATCGTAAAATGCTAATAACTTTTTAAATAAAATGATCAAAAATAAACTACAAATTTTTATCTTATTATTATAGTACCTAACATATAGGTTTCAAATTTAAGCTTAAAATAATTAGTATATTTTGTACAATTGATTGTTGAAAATTCCTTATACAAACTTTTGTATGGATTAAATTTTAATTAGTGATATTACAATATATATTAATAATAAAAAATGAAAATTTTGTTCTTTTTATATTTTATATTATAATAATATAATAAAAATTTATAGTTTATTTTTAGCTATTTTATTTAAAAAGTTATTAGCATTTTACGATATTTTCAAATTTGTATAGGATTTACATACAAATTTGAAAACCTGATTTTCAATATTTTATAACTCTTTATATAAAATAGTTAAAAATCTGAAATTGAGTTACATTTCTTAAACTAATACAATAAATCTATGATTAAAATTTCAACTAATTCTATTTATAAATAAGAAAGTTAAAAATGCCAAAAATGGCATTTTTTGGTGAGGAAAGTGGCCCAAAAGGGGGGGTGGCCTAAAAGTAGAGTAGTTGACTTAATTAAATAAAAAGTATAATAAAAATAAAAAATAAAAGAAATTATATTTTTAAAGAAATGTATTAAAACACTATATATTAAAAAGTTTATATTAAAAGATTAGTATTAAAAAAAAGATATATATTAAAAAAGTTATATTAAAAAAGAATATATTTAAAAAGATATATATTCAAAAGATTACATTTTAAAAAAGTATTACTTTTAAGATTATTATCAAAAAGGTATTATTAAAAAATGCTATATATTAAAGAGATTATATTTAAAAGATTATTATTAAAAAATGCTATATATTAAAAGGATATATATTAAAAGGATATATATTAAAAGGATATATATTAAAAGGATATATATTAAAAGGATATATATTAAAAGGATATATATTAAAAGGATATATATTAAAAGGATATATATTAAAAAAGGATATATATTAAAAGGATATATATCAAAAAGAAAGACTTTAAATAAATAAATAAATAAATAAATAAATAAATAAATAAATAAATAAATAAATAAATAA
>NGKI01000009.1:523364-564253 GCA_002162615.1 Myriosclerotinia duriaeana
AATAAATAAATAAATAAATAAATAAATAAATAAATAAATAAATAAATAAATAAATAAATATTCAATTTATTAATATAAAAAAAAGAAATTTAAAAATTCTATTTTTTATAATTTAATATTCTAATAATATTGATATTAATATTAATATTATTTTTACAAATCAATTTATTTCTAATTTGAAACAATTACAATTTTTTTTTATATAAAATTAAAGTTTAAAATCAAAATAATCTCAATTTAACTAATCAGATTCGTAGAAAGGCTTATACTAAGCTCTGCTCCAATTAGATATTACTAGTTAGCAGGAATTAGATCAGGGTTAAAAAGTATTAGTTTTAGGTTTAGCGCAGAAGTTACGCTTCATGAGTAGAGAATCCGGCCCGCCCGCGTCTTCGAACCAATCAGATTCGTAGAGAGGCCTGTGCTGGGCCCTGCCCAGCCAGATATTAAATGTATTAATAACTCTTAGCGGATTTGACATCTCTCAATTGGATTAACTTCTAGAAGATCTTTCTAATAGCAGACCCTTTGATTCAAAATAGGAGTTAGCTAGCGTGTTTCTTAACTAAAGACCTCTAATCTGAGCCAATAATTCAGCATCCTTTTGTTATTCCGTGCCGATAATCCAATCAAAATCAATCAAAATGCCTTACATTATTACACCATGTAAACCACAATAATTCAAGCGAACATCAACATCAACATCAACATCAATATTAAGATTTTTATTTCTAAAAGGCAACCAAAAAATACATTCAGTTAACCAGATTCATTCTGAGCCAGGCCCATTCGAATTCAATGTCTGCGATTGTTCAGGAGAGGATGCAGCATTCTTTTTGTGCTGCACACGACCAGATAGGCTACACCCACCTTTATGCGCAACCACTCGGCAGCGAGCACATATTGTGCCAGGACGGCTCACCTGTTGCCTGCCTGTATCCGAATATACCCAGCATTCATACCCAGTAGTACGACAAGAAGTACACTTCTTTTCCCCCAGCAACTCTTCCCCCAATTCCGACTCCATAATCCGAGCAATATGGCTAAAATCTCGTTGTTTACCGGGCTTCAATGTATCCCAAGACTCGTTGCTTAAATACCACCATTTACCCTGTCGGATCGGCATATATTGCTCCTTGGATTTGATCATGCTCCAAGACCAAGGACGGCGCTCAATGCAACCTTTTTGATTTTCCTCAAAAGCTTCTTTCGAGATTATCTCAACATTCGAACCTTCTCGTGTACCTGGCGCATCTGGCGCAGCACTACCATCAAGTTCCGAACGAGCGCCATTATTCACATTATCAGAGGATCCACCCGACAAGACAGGAGTGACGGCGCGACTAGGTGTTTGTGAAGCGTCGAATGCATGTGGATGGAAAGAAGAGGCATCGGATGGCGGTGGTGCAATAGAGGCTTGTCGAGAATTCGACGCAGATGGAGATATATGAGATGGCATAGCGGACGAGGCTCTGGACAACTCGACAGACGATACAGCAGAGCTCACAATCGAATGAGGAATATAAGGGCTGTTATAATCGATGTCAGTATTCAATCAATTTTCAAGGAAGAAAAACCCATACAGATGTGGAGGGCGGATCTTTCCATCTCTCATTGGGCCTTTTGCCAACCGGGCAGCGAAAGCTTCGATGACTTTTTCGCTATATTCAACATTCTGCGTATGAGCTAAAGTCCAAAAACACGATATCGCGCAATAGAGTATTCGAGTTTGACGGGTTGTTCGATAACTCACATAATATCCAAATAGTGGTCAATGTTTCACAGATTCAATCAAGAAAGTTGTGCGAGGTCAATGTGCTTAATTGCTTTTTCTCGGTTTATTTCCCCGTCTGCTGTTGGATCCGGAGGATGGCGTAATATGAAATAATATTGCTCCAATAATAGCCAGATTCGGGCAGATCGATAAAAGAAAATGAATACGTCTGTGGTTTGGAGGTATTGACGGTCTGAATGAACACCACAATATTTGTTGGTCGAAAAGTGACCACAAATAGTCAAGAACCGCTGGGAATAGCAAGGTACGGCTGAGAATGGCGAAGAGTTGGCAGAAGCTGTCCAGGAGTAGCCAGGAGTATCCAGGAGTTGGCAAGAATTGCTAGAAGCAATCAGGAATAAACAGGAGTCTTCTCTATCGATTGCTGATGTCGTCAACCTGAACTTCTAGGTTCATATCAACATCGTCGACCTGAGTCTCTAGCACCATAACGTCGTCGATTTGTGTATCTGGAACTTGAACCGACTGAGATAGAGAAACAGGTGATCGAGCAAGGAAATCGTCTGTACCTCTAGCAATTGCTGTTATATCTCTGAATCTATGTCTTGGAGAAAAGAGATGCGCAGCAGAGTTTTGAAACACAGGTGGATTTAAGAGTTCTAGGACTTACTCGTTGTATATGTAACGCTTTTACATCTAAAATCTTAATTTTATTAAGTTTTTATACTCTTATTGACTAATTATATAATCAATTCAAATAAATAAAATTTAATTATTATAAAATTTAATTCAAAAAATTATATAAACAATAAACTAATATATTTTAATAACTTTTGTTTAAAAGTTATATAAATTTAAAATTGAAACTTTTTTTTCAATTTTTTTTATTTAATTTATATGACAAAAACGTTATAAGTTAAAAAATTTAAAAAATTTCAATTTTAAACTTTAATAACTTTTTAATAAAATTAATCAAAAAAGATTAAATTTTTTTTACATAATATTAAAGTTTATTAATAGTTTTTTTAAAACTTTCTTTTTTAAATATTTTATATTTAGTTCTATTATAATTATAGTATTAATTATAATTGTTTTAATATTTATATATTAAGCTTTACTTTATTTAATTTTAATTTTAGTTTATTTATTACTTTTATAGAGGGTACGAGTTTCAAAATATAATAATTTAATAATATAAATACTTTTATATAAAGCCTCGCAAAACACTGTAATATAATTATAAGAATAACTAAGAAAAAGTTTAACATACAAAAAATATTAGATATTTTAAAACTTCTCTGCAATATTGTATACTATATTATATTAAAGAATTTATTGTATAACAATAATAAATCTTTATTTAAAACGTTTAAAAAAAAGTATATACAAAATAAAACAAACAAAAAATATTAAAATTTGTATAACTTTTCCTAAAATCTACCTATAAAGAAATAATAAAAAATTATACTTTAAATTGTAAAAAAGATATTATTAAAAGAATTCTAAAAAAGTATAATATAGCTAATCAAAAAAGTAAGAAAACACTATATTTTATATAACAATATATACTAAAACAGCTTGTACAATGCCTATTTATAAAGGATTTTACTATAAAGGAGTAGGGTTTAATCTTTTAATTTAATAAATATTTTATAAAACAAAAACGAGGAAAAAAGCCAGAATAAGTATTTCGAGTTTTTTTTCAAAAATAGAATCAAAAAATGGTTTGAATTTACTCTACAGATAAAAATATAAAAATTATAATCCGAAAAAGCTTTTATGATACTAGAAAAAGCAATCTTTATATTATAAATTAAGATTTTAAAAATAAGAAATATAAGTATAATACAAATTCGTATTTAGAAATATTTAATAGAAAAATAGTTAGTATTTTCGAAGGGTTAGATTTAAAGTACTAGTTTATATAGAATAATGCACTTATATATTATAGTACTAAGGTTAGGGAGCGGTTTCAAGTTTGAAGGATTTTTTTAATAGAAGATTAGTTTTTTTTTATAGCTTTGACTTAAACCCTATTAAATATATTTAATGGTATTTTAAAGTTAAGGTATTTAAAATGTTTCGTAATATAATTGTAAATAAAAGTAATTTAGAGTATATTAGACAAAAACTAAAATCCTGTTTGTAAATAGTTTAGAATATATTGAATAATGATTTAATTTAGAAGTTAAATGCTAGTATAAGGGCTAGAATAGAGGCTTGTATCGCGGCAAATGGTTGACATATTAAATATTAGTGTATTAAAGTATGCATCTTTGTATTTTTTTAGGTTTTATAGTAGTATTGGTATTAAATATAGATTCTTTCAATTTTGATAGTATAATAATTATGGATTGATTTAAAAATATTGATTAAAGAGGGTAGTGTTGATGATGAGATCCGGGCAAATTCCGGCTCGGCTAATAGAACATCCCTAGTACCATATATACGAGGTTAAACTATATACAAAATTAAACTATATACGTAAAGGTAAATCATATATAAAATAAACTATATATAAAGGTGAACTGTATAAGAGATTTTTTTAATTAAAAGAAATTTAATTTATAACATCAGATTTATATTATGAATATTATTGAAAGTTTTTTTTTTAAATCTTTATTTAGATATTTTTTTAATTAAAATTAAGAATATTACTATTATATTATAAAGGTTATATTTTTTTTATAAAATTTCGTTAAAATAAAAGTTATATATTAAAATAATTATAAGTTCTCTATTATATAGATTTTTATATAATTTTGCGTATACAATATACCCTCGAGTATACAGTTTACTATTGTATATAATTTGCTTTTATATATAATTTATTTTTATATATAATACAACTCTTTCTATATAATACAAATCTTTTAATAGAATATAATAATATTTATATAATTTACTATAATATTTAATCGTAATTCTATTATAGTTTAACTTTTTAATATAGTATTACTTTTTATATATAGTTCAATTTTATATTTATAGTATAACTTTTTAATATAGTATTACTTTTTATATATAGTTCAATTTTATATTTATAGTATATATTTATTTATAGAGTTTATAATTAAATATAATGAAACTTATAGTTTAATATTCTTTAATATTGTTTATATTAAAAAATACTATAATTTCAAACCCGTGTCTTTTACTAAAGTACTAATAGTAAAAAAACATTATTAAAAATCAAATATATTATAAATATTTCAAAACTCTATATAATTATATAAAATGTTAATATAATATTATTTTATATAAACTTATTTTAAATATTCAAAACTAATGAAATTTAAATTTTATTTTGTAAAATTTAAACAATTAATAGTTTAATAGCTTATTATTATATTATTTAAATTAACATTAGATTATCGTTTTTATTTATAAAGTTATAATATAATAAAATTGAAAAGTAGAAAATTTTTAAATTTTTAAAAGTGAATTTGTTTATTTTCATTCGATTTTCAAAGTTTCTTTATATAAAAGAATGTTACAGATTAAGATTTTCGAAAAATCTTAATTTTAAACTTTGATAACTTTTTATAAAAAATAGTTTATATCCTTATTAATTTTTTAATAATATATTTACAGTTTTTGAAATTTCAATATATAATAATTATTTAATAAAGTTTAACAACAAATGAATTAATTAATTTTTAATTGTTATATTTTATAAAAAGTTTTGTATTTAAAATTGAATAATATAAAATTATTTCAAAAATTGTTGATTTTATAAAAAAAATATTATAAATTAAGATTTCCGATAAATTTCAATAATAAAATTTAATAACTTTTTATAAAAAATAGTTAAAAATCTATATTATTTTTTATATAATAATTAAGATTATTTATAATAATTTTAAAATGTTGTTAAAAAGTTTATTTAATTATAAAAGTTATTAGACATTTAAGTTTGTATAAAATAAATACGATTTTTATAATGATTTTATAATATTTCAATTAAGAGTGCGATAAGTTATAGCTTTTACCTTTATTATATAAATATATATAAGTTATATAGTACTACGTCAAAATGAGTTTAAATACAAAAGATTCTCAATAAGTTTAATATCATATATACTTTGTTATATCTTCTTTTATTTTAGATTACAAGTCGCTTCGAATACTCTATCCCCGCTCACTCTCTCCTTCTCCCCCCCGCTCTCTGCCCTCCTTTCACCTCTCTTCTCCCTCGAAGCACCATCCGGCAGGACTTTCCATAATTGCTACACCTGCGCCCACATCTTGACACCGATTCCTTGTAATACTTCTACTGAATGGAAAGAAATAGCCGAATCTTTCTTTCATATTTCCTATGTTTGTTATCCATATGGGGTTTCTTACGAACCACACTTTGCCTCATACACACCGGCTCTCATATCATAAAATTGAACACGGAACGGATATTGGCTGGTAACTGACTGCATGCTTCTACCCAGTGTTGTTGATCGATAGATGAAGAATAGTATCATGTGATATTGCAGCGATGAAGTAAATATGCATTTAAAGAGCCAATTCATCTTCGCTATCGTAAATGTATTGTTCTTCATTGATTCCTGTGTTTGTGCTTTCCTCGTGATCTCCTTTTTCTTCATTTCCGTTCTCTCCATAATCATGCCCAATATTGTCCTCTGCTTCTTCGTCATCCTCATCCTCTACCTCCTCCTCAGCCTCCAATTCTCCTGGCGGCGGCACCAATATATCCTCACTGCCTTGCCATTGAGGAGGCATAGGTGGCAATTCTTCATCTTCTTCCGCCCATCCATAATCTTCATCATCTTCGTCGTCACTATCCGGTATCTCAAATTCAGCCCTCTTGCGTTTCTGAGGAGGTATGGCGATGGTAGACTGAGGTTTTGGGAGAGTAAGTGGGCTCCGGTTAGGTGAGGCGAATGTTGGTGGCATGGGGAGTGTAACTGAGGAGAGTCCAAGCTTCGGTATTCGTGTTAGCCTTTGAGATAGGAAGATGACGCTTGAATATCAAGAAGAACCTACCTCTCCAATAACAAACGCCGCAAATTTGCCTCTTCCCTCAGCTAAAGTTACACCTTCTGCCTTCACAACCTGTGCAAATCTTACACCATTCACTTGATTTCCTTCATCATCATCCCACCCCCAATCTCTGAACAAAGCTACCCTACAACCAAGCCCCTGTTCCCATGCAGTGGCTGAGATGGCTGGTACAAGGACTGCGCCAAGACCGGGACGCATTTTGGTTACACATTGGTTGAGAATTAGGATGGCAATGTTGCGGGTTGCGGCTAGCTTCTGAAGGGCACTGATGAGGAATTGGACAAGAGGAAATTTACGGGCGGAGGGGTTAGGGGCTGGTGGGTTTAGCTTTTATGTTTGGTGAATCGAGGAGTTGGATGCAGAGTGGGAACTCTTGAACTAAAACATACCTCCAGGCTTCTTAGGAGTAGATGTAGAGTCAACATTTCGAGGAAACGCACTATCAATTAAAGTAGAGAATGAATCAATGATAATCAGACTAGTATTTTCAGGAGGAAACTTTGATGTTGTGTGGGTAAGTAAGGCAAGAAGATGAGATAAAGTTGGTGTTAAAAAATGGTTAAACTTCTTGAACAGTCCATAATAATTGGAAGATTCGGGAGATGGAAATGCTTGTAAGATTTGGCTTAATCTAGGACCAGATATTGGATGTGAGGCGTCTGCGAGTATTAGTTGGGGATACACTGGAGGATTTTGATGTCCAATGCTTCGTAATGGATTGTGAGCATAGAAAGATTAAAGGGGGATTTGGGGGAATAGGAATTAAGGAATCGTAAGCGGAGCTTTTATACGAGACCATTTATATATGGCATATTCTTTCCGGGGAATGATAAACCAAAAGCAACGTACCTACCCATACGACCTCTTCATTTTGATGTAAAACCCTGGCCGCCAGATGCATTCTGTATGGAATCAGTATACAATAGCCATTGCTCAGAAGTCAAGATTGGATCGCATTACCCAATAGCAGTTTTACCAACACCAGGCGGGCCATAAATTTCCGTGACTCTTCCTCTCGAAATCCCACCATAATTCTGATGCGCACTTGTGGATACTTGCAATGAATCTTTATTTTGAAGTGCTAAATCCAAATTTCTCAAGCCCGTCGAAATGCATCGCGTTGGAGATGTTTCCAGTTCTTGCAAGGCTTGAGCAGCGGAAAGCGTAGGCATACGATCTAGAATTCATCAGCGTGATATTTTGTTGTGGCGCAGGAAATAGAGATGAAATAGATTGGAATAAAATGGGTGATTACGTGGGGAAGATGAAGATGAAGAGAAATTTGATCTTCCTTTTGCGTGAATAGTTTGGTAATCCATTCCCGTTTGTGGTTTGGTGGTATAGATTCCTGTAGGATGAGAGACCGAGAGGCGGAGGTCGAGGAGATGTTATTATTCATATCCTTGAAGTTGTTGCACTGTGACTGTGGCAGCAACAATTTGTGGAGTAAACACGAAAACACGAAAACACGAAAGCACGAAAACACGAAAGCACGAAAACACGAAAGCACGAAAACACGAAAACACGTGAACTTGAATGATCAACTTGCTGGATTACCAATCAACAGATCTAAAAATAAATAGAGTATGACCCTCCCCACTTGATATCAAAGCAAAGCAAAATTCCCCAGATTTCAAGCTTCATGTTATTCATATCAACTCTCAAGACTTTGAACCTAAAACTTTATTAGAAGAATATGTTTGAAAATAAAGCACTAGATCAAAAAATACCCAGTTAGTATTTAGTATTTAGTATTTATTTTAACTTATATTTAATTTATATCGTACCTAGGTACTTCGTACTTTGTATTCAATTAATGAAAAAAGATGAGCAGTTTGCATTCATAGATGAGCCTGGAGTGCCCAGGTACCCTGTACTTGTACCTGTCTAGATGACATGACATAAGATGGATGAGATTAAAGGTTACATTTACCTAAAACCCATCCTACTCCGTATATCACTCAATTCTATTTTATCCTATTCTATCTCATACAATCCCATTATATCCTAATTATCAGTCTTTCAACTCTTATTGAGTAAATGACACTCCGTTGGCCCTCCCGGGGGGCCACTGCCGTGGAGGCAGACTATTTTGTTTTTTAAATACGACCTATATAGGTATAAAAATCAACAATAATAGATCCCGAGTCCAGACAACCTCAGCTATAAATATCAATTATTCTAACCAAGTTTGGTTGGATGAAACTCATAGTACTAGGTAGGTAGGGTATGATTGCTGTTATCCATTGCTTCAATCCTACCTGCTGCCTTCCTTCATTATGAACGAATGAATGAACGAAGGAATATGATAATATTATATAAAGGTACCTCCTTATGCAGGTGTCCTATTATTCAACCTTTATTCTCATTTGAGCTCTTTCGTTTCTTGTCTTGTCTTGTCTTTTCCTTTCCTCCCTCTCTAGAGTCTAGTACCTTCACTCATTTGTCCCTCATTTAAACCTTTCAACCAATATCATCGTTATATTCAACCTTCATCCCAACTTGAATGACAAGCCAGCATTCGCTTGGTATCAGATTATCTTGGCATCGAAACATTGTTATATCCATCCATTGATTGATTGGATACCAACATACCACCAATATACCCTCAACTTTGAATAAACATTTCGAGCTACATGAAACAGCCGCCTCCCCACCCCCTCCACCCCCTCCTTATTCTTCAAATTGCCTAATTTGGAAAGATCAAATGAATGGATGGATCCGATCCGACCCCTCTCTCAATCTTTCAATCTTTCAATCTCTCAACGACTACCTACCTACCTATAAACAACCTTCCCATTTCCTTTTTCATTTCCAACAAAAACATTCACTCGCAATTTTGGTCCCTCCTTTAATTTGGAATCATAGAAAATAAAATTTAATATTTGGTATCGCGCCATTTTTGAGAACTACACCGGTATCTTTCTACTTACTAGCATACTACCCGGCACTTACTATTACGTCAGGCCGTCACTCTTTTTTCCTTTACCCTGCGACAGATCAACCTTCTTCGTCTTCTTCTTCTTTCCCTCCTTCCCCTCCTTGATCACTACCATTACCATAATCTTTTCCCGTCTCTCGCTCTTCTAATTCATAATCAACAACATGTTTTTCAATCATTTATCAAAAACTGCTGTTCTGGCACTTTCTATCTCTCAATCAGTAGTGTATGGTCTTACACTTGATACCTCTGATCCAAGTATGTACCTTTTCCATTCCTGACCTCGTCATACCTCGTCATACCTCGTCATACCTCGTCATACCTACTAACATCATTTTTATAGCTTCAATCAAGAATGTTGCAGGTACCATCGCATATGGCCTTATGAAATATTATACCGGAAATGTCACAAACACGCCAGAAACGATCGCAGTGTTACCACCACCATATTACTGGTGGGAGGCTGGAGCATTGTGGGGAACCATGCTCGATTATTATCACTACACCGGGGATTCTTCATACAATGATGTTACCACGCAGGCCTTGGCATCTCAAGTTGGCCCCCTCTTCGATTATATGATGCCCAACCACCAAAGGGATGAAGGAAATGATGATCAGGCCTTTTGGGGATTTGCTACCATGTCTGCAGCAGAGAAGGATTTCCCAGAGCCCTCAAATACTGGTGGATTTACTTGGGTACAGTTAACCGAAAATCTTTGGAATACCCAAGCCGCCCGCTGGAATACGTCGGCATGTGGTGGTGGATTAAAATGGCAAATCTTCTCATTCAACAATGGATATACATACAAGAACTCGGTGTCCAATGGAGCTTTCTTCCAACTTTCCGCACGTCTTGCACGATTTACCGGAAATCAAACATACGCCGATTGGGCAGAGAAGGTCTATGACTGGACCACCAAAATTGGTTTGATTGATTCAAATTTCAAAACTTTCGATGGTGTCGATGAATCGAAAGGTTGCAGTGATGTAAATGAAATTACTTGGAGCTACAACAATGCCATTTACTTATACGGAGCCGCTGTCATGTACAATTACACCACCGATTCAACTTGGCAATCCCGAACTCAAGGGCTACTAAAGGCCTCTGCCGGCTTTTTCACACCTGAAAATATCATGTATGAACAAGCATGCGAATCGGTGAGCACCTGCAACAATGATCAATACTCTTTCAAAGCATACCTCTCTCGCTTCATGTGGGCAACCACTCAAATGGCCCCTTTCACCAAGAACACCGTCTCGACATATCTTACCAAATCCGCATCCGCAGCAGCTAGCATTTGTTCTGGAGATGCTAATGCTTGTGGGACAAAATGGTATGTGGGATCATTCGATGGTATAGTTGGTCCCGGACAACAAATGGGTGCCCTGGAGGTTATCCAAGGATTACTGATCTCTTCCGCTGCACCACCAATTGTTAAAGGCGAAGCGCTTGTTCAATCAGCTTCCTCTTCGGCATCATCAACTATTGTGAGTGCTAGCAGCACACACGCCGCTTCTAGTTCCACTAGCGAGCCTGCCATTACCAGTACTAGCAGCGCTGCCCCTATCGGTCCATCCACGGAAGTCGTCGTGACTGATACCACCATTGAAAGTGCCACAGATCCATCCAATACCGCATCTTCTTTTACGGTATATTCTCCCCCTGAAACCCCCTCTACTACCGCACATCATATTTCAGCATCTTCAGAAGAAGTACACTCTTCTACTGCAATTCCAACTTCTGCTGTAGAATCATCCTCTACAATCTCTCCTCCTGCTCTCACAAATTCTGCGCCTGCTTTCGACACGACAACAACAGTTAGTATTCTCCACAGCACCACTGTATCTTGTTCAAACTCCACTGGTTGGTTCGCACCATCGTCGTTCTTGTCTAGTCATTTCGCAACTGCTTCGACAACCCCTGCTACTGTTATTGCCCATGCTTCATCTGCTTCTTCAAAGTATCCATCGGCCTTACTGATTGATACCTCTGCACAGCCAACACCCACCACTTTGGGATCCGGTTCTAAGGGAACTTCGAGTATATCAACAACTGCATCGGCTTCGGCTACTAAAACTACGGTCACTGCGGCTGCGGGAAAGAACATGAAGGTTTCGGGAGCTGGATTGGTTGGTGTGATTGGAGTGGGATTGCTGTGGGGCTTGTAAGGATGGAGAATATGGAACATGATATGAATTGGGGAGATAAACTGTATAGATGGCGTATGGTTGGATTGGATGGAGGATTGTATAAATCCATTTTACTCGCATTTGCTGGCATTAGAGGGGCGTTTCTTCTTGTGGTTGGATGCATAGATTGCACACGACTGACTGAAATTTGGGACGGAAACAAAGCTTCCAAGAAATTTGTATAGAAAGATACCCTCAGACACCATACATAGGAAAGAAAGTAATTTAACCTCGAAAGACTTGGAGGTGATGTATTGGTTTGATACAATATTCAGGTAGGGGAGTTAAGGATTGGAGTTAAGCTCTAGATGAGCTGAGAAATGAGAGATATTTTCTGCCGGTGTCATGTCATCTTGGACTTGAAAATGATGGATGATAGAAAGTAGATTGTAAAGGAAAAGACTTCGTTTCGTGTGAACATGTCCTTATATATAATGTATGATTCAATACCTGTCTTTCATGTTCCACTTACCTTTCATGTGTTGTAGTGATCTGAATTTACAGAATATTATTGAAATACCTGGGAAGAATATTGAGCTTTACATATGCCTTGATTTGGGGGTATACCTTATTATTTTGAAGGAGGACATGATACTGAAGGTTAGTTTCATGGGTATATAGCAGAACGAGATGAGTCTATGATGAAGTCATGATGATGGAGTTATGATAATCTATTGGATGGTGACCACTTTTAATATAGAATGGGCCAAATTAAAGGGGGAGACTATAAATATATGAAAAGGGTAATCGATATCCTGATATAGTAAAATGATATGTAATTTACTAATTACTTGATGGATTTCCCTAGTATGTATAATTTACAATCCCCCATGCACACTCCTACAAGTGAGTGAACCTTTTATTAACCCCGACACTAATTCTTTACTCTGTTTGTCCTCCTCCTCCAATCAACCCACTACCACCGCCAGTCCAAGTCATTTCCTCAGATTCCACAGGATTTCCAACCAATAGTCCGAATTGCAGGCTCATGACGGAGAGTTTCGATTGTTGGATCCTTCTCATGTCCCCGACATATGGATTCTGATGGAGATGTTGAACTTGTCTTGGACACCGAACTTCCTCCTTCAGTATCTACAATCCTCTTTGATACAATCATCTCCCGCCTCCCAACAATGCGTCCACCAAAACGTAAGAATGGGGATTGCTTTATTATAACATCCAGCTACATCATGCCAACCCTGATCGACTTCCTTTTGTGTGATGCATGGACGGGTCTGGGGGTGTGGACAATATGGTGCTTTGACTTGCTTCTTTTCTGAATCTTTCTTGCGCTTCATGTGGGAATGGACAGAGGGTTGTTCGGTGTTCTGGTCATCGACAGTGTTCGAGGAGAGGATAATATATGGTGAGTATTCATCCGTCTCAACCATGTTTGATGGGGAATTTGCTTGGTATTTGGTGGTACTTGGTGGGTCTTTGTTGGACAAGGAAGCTGCGTCGTTGGAGGCTACTTGATCAAAATCGTTGGGACTCGCCGGGATAAATATTGCTGAGATAGGATTGAAAAACGCTATCAGAGCGATTATGAATACCTGTGAGGGCCTCATCTTTTTGATAGAGTTTCTATGTGTTGGTATCACTTGGTGGTTGGTTTTGTGTAACGTAAGTGTTTCCGACTATAATGTATTATTCCTTGATTGATTCAATTAAATGTACAATACGAAAAGCTCCTTATAAAGAGCTTGAAAGCCTAGCGCCTCGCTTAGGCCTAAAGCCCTAACTTGTAGCTTAGCTTTATACAATTTCTTATACAATCATATGATGTTTATACCAACATTAACAACTTTTTAAAAAAATCAAAAAAATCATATAAAACAACTCCTGCCTATACCTATACCTATGCCTATACTCCTCCCTTCTATCGCGTTGTAGGTTAAGTAGGTCGAATAAGTTAAAATAAGGTTTGTAACTGAAATATAAAATTGTTGATATATGAGTGAAAAGTTGAATAAGAGGTTGAGTGAAAGGTTAACGTAAGTAGCGTTTATATCAAGTTCGATGGTAAAGTTGAAAATTATTAATATCGAAAAGGTGAATATTAAGGTAAATATCGAGATAAATATTAAAGTGAATATTGAGGTGGATATTGCATATACCATACTAGGAAAACTTCAATTTTGAGTTAAAATTGAAGCCGTATATATACTTCGAAGGGTAGATACCTAGGTAAGTTGAGTAGTAGTAATAATAGTAATAGTAATAGTAGTAGTAATAAAACCAAATGTAGGTTCAAGTTTCAAAGGTTGTAAAATTTGAATTTTTTAAAGCTGATCAATCAAATACTAAAAGTTTTTCGTTGTATAATCCTAATAAAAAAATCTATTTGTATTGCAGAGTAAAAGCTAATAGCAAGTAAAAAGTTTTTAATAAAAACTTTATTATTTTATATAATTTGTTGAAATAGTTAAAAGATCTATTTATTCAATTTGTTAATATTATTGAAATCTTGAATTGTAAAGTTTTTGAAATCGTTAATAAAGTTTACTTACTAAAACTTTTCTTTCAAAAGCTTTTTTAAATAATTGATATATTCAAAGTATTTATACTTACAATATACAAGTAGTTTGTAAGGGTCAATCAAAACAACATCGATATTACTATTATACTATCGCTTCTCTTCAACTATTGAATTATACTATTAACCAAAACTTATATCTGTTATTTTGAAAAAACAAAAAATAGATAATAGAATTCAATAAAGTAAAAAAAAGTAAAGGTTTTGTTGTTCGAAGTACAAAAGGGTAAAAGTTTTATAGATTAAAATAAAAGTAAAAATCGATTTCTTTGTAAAGTAAATTTATAATTATTATTATTTAGCTTAAACCAATATATAATAAACATAGAAATTAATAATATATATTGATTATTAAATCCTTTAAATATCAATCCTAAATACACTACTGAATAATATTCTCTAATAAAATATTACTATAAGTAAAACAAAATACACTATTTGATACTTTAATATACATACTCTAATTATACTATTATTAATATATATATATTATTTAAAATCCATAATCTCTTCAAATTAAAAATACCTTGTTAATTTGCAATATCATAAAAGCTTTATATTGATTACTAATTAATATTAATATCACTTAGTAATTAGTTTTGTATAATATAAATGTTTTCGATTATAATATATTATTCCTTAATTAATTCAATTAAACATATAATACGAAAGGCTTTTTATAAAAAGCTTAAAAGCCTAGTACTTTGCTTAAACCTAAAACCCTAGCTTATAGCCTAGCTTTATACAGTTCCTTATACAGTCACATGATACTTATACCGACACTATGTATATGCTGTGTAGATTGCGTAAAGTTTTTATTTTAGGTATGAACATTGAGAAAAAGTGATAGAAAAAGTACTCGAGAAAGAATGCGCAGATGGATGATTTTGAATGAGAAAGAGCTAAAGGGTCTAGCCCAGGAATTCTAGCACTTTTGCTATCAAGCATGACTTACAGATAAGGAATCAACTGTAATCCTGGCTAGCCCAGGTACTTGTTGAAAGTATCGATAAAGGGTTAGATGAGGGAGAGGTTTCCAAGTTATTTCATTGCACCAAACTCGTTTAAATCAATTAGGGGCGTCTTAGTAACAGACCGTTGGATTATAAGTCGAAGCTAAAGAGTCAAGCAATCCATGTAAAAATCATCGGCATCACAAATGAAAGAATTTTAATGACATGAGTATAACTACGGGCACGTCTTCAATCGCTACGTTTCGTGCTCTAATACACTTCGCTACCCAATCTAGAATGGCATCAATCAACCATCACTCACTACCGATGCGACATCGATATGAACCTTCCTTGTGATTAAGCATATGCCGAATCTCTTCATCCAGTATAACCCAATGTCGAAAGACATCTCCAGGTAAGACTTTCTTTTTATACGAATAACGCAGAAAAATCTTACTACTTCCTCGAGGGCATTTATCGTCTATACATATATATAGTAGAGAAAAAAATATGAAATCTGTGAAGAAGCTTGAGAATGACGGAAAGAGACAATGGGCCTTTCCAGATTTGGAGTTAGCCAACAACCTCAGGTGTGATCTTACGACCAATCCTATGGGTGTGCTATCGACACAATGGATTCGAGCCATAATCCAAGTAGACATGGAAGAAGCAATTGAGACTATCTGACTCCAATTTCCACCCCAGATGCACGGCACAGAAAATTTATGGCATACTGGATATATGAAAAAGTGCTTGATCTATCAGACATGATATGAAGATTTGAAATCCGTGGGTTTGGCCCCGGTTGAACTTCTGGGTATCTACTATTCGAAGACATATCCATAAAAGATATCTGATGGAACGAGATTAGGCCTGTCTCTATCATAAACTGAGATATACTGTTATCTTGCCGCGAGGGGCTTGCAAACCTCTCCCATTATATACAAACATTAGAACTATCACACAGTGGTCTCAATGCTTTTGTATAACGATGCAAGTGAGTTCAACCAAAAATGTGGGGCCCAAATATCAGTTCGATACCTTTCATGCTGTCTTGGGAATGATAAGACAAATTCTGGGTAATGCTTTCCTGCGAACACTATATCACCAGTATGATGACCAGTAACAATCTATAGTTATCAAGCCGTTTGTATGGCGCGGTTTGAATCATTGCCTCGTTAGAGAGTGGAGGTAGCTTGAAATTTGGCTGTTTATCCCCAGATATGAAGCTTCGGCTTCTCTAAACCGTCTACTGTAACAGTAGTAGACTCTGTGTTGTACCAAGACAGACTGTCAAGCATCGCGCTTCCATATGTCCAAGGCTTGTGAGAGCATGATGACCACTACTGTGAGGTTCATGTGGGAGCTCGGCCTCAGGGTCTGGTGAATGAACAGGCTGGCGCTGAGGAGAGGGGAGATTTCGGCAGTCTGAAACTCCTGACTGGAACCAGGCGCGCTGTTTCCCAAAACGAAGGTAGTTAAATTTGAAATAGTGCTCCCAAATATTGCTTGGTGAGCTGAGATAAAGCTACCGATACTAAGCAAAACGAATGTTTTAATCTATTTGGCCGAGAAGAGAAGAAAGGAACGTCCACAAGCCTTTGCGGAGGAGGAAGAATGTTTTAGGATAGAAGGCTCCGAGGAAAATGATTACTTGAATTGGAAGTTCTGCGTGCGCAGATAGGTATCTAATAGTCCAGCGCGTTGGAGCAAAGGACTATATCCAAAAGCGCTTGATACTTGAAAACCTGTGGATGTTTGAATATATTTTAATGGTTCTGATTGATGGGATATCTCGAACGAATTGAGTACTTCAAATGGATTGAACATTCAAGAGTCTTTTATTTTCGGACTGTAATCCGGGCTATTGGAAACATTATTTGGTTATAATATTTCAAGTAAAATAGTACCTGATTCATTGTCTTTTCATAGGCATTCCTGTAATTTTCGATATTCTAAATCAGATTTGAGAATCAAATGGTCTCTAGGATGGCTTTTGAAAGGAGCGGGCACAAATTGTCAAGGAGTCATCCTCGGAGTTTTATTTTGCCCATTTTCCCCAACCAACAACATTCTGGGCGAGGCCACGGAGACCTGCAGTGTAGACCTGCAGTGTAGAGTACAGTCATTCTATAGCTCCAACCAGTAGAGAACGGGAATTACAGACAAGCCCATGAAAACCCACTTCTTAAAATAATGAGATGAGGATCATAAACAAGAAAGTTTGACTGGACATTCATGTGAAAGTCGTAGGTAGTAGTTGAAGTCAACAGGTTTTAAACCAATTCTCAGAACACTTCCCAACCAGAGAGAGTATCTAACAGTCCGAACTGGCAAACGATAATTTCCTTCAATGTTTGAAAGGCTATAAAATCCTGAATAATATTCTGAGCTTTTAAATGACTCAATTCTTCTAAACTAGTTCAAGATTCAGAACTTCCGTAGAACAAGATACACGGGAAAAACATATGAAATTTCAAGGAATTCGTCTACTAATAAGCCAGGTTGACTTCTTTACGGTGTATTTTGGAAGAATTTTGAAGAAGGAAGTCAAGGCCTTGAGGATCAGGTATGGGTTTAAAATTCTATTTATATCCATAGTCATATGACACCTCACGTGAGCATTTCCTGAGCTCACTGGCGTCGATGGATAGCAGCATAAGACAAAGCTTCTATATTACGGTGATGGAAAGTAATAATCTTGTTGATCAGGGCTTGAGATACTCTTGAGTCAAGAATTCAAAATAAATACTTCATCAACCTGGACCAACCACCACTTACACTCACTGACTACCAGCAACCAAAAGTTTCATTTCTACGATGCGATAGCGAAACGCGCAGATCTTTCAATGTCAGTAATGCTTCTTCACTAAGGGTTCTCTTCTTCAAATCATGATGGATCAAGTGTCTTGAAAGCAGCGTTTCATTACCATCATTCTACTTCTCTGGGTATCTCGCGATAATACAATCATTATCGTAAAGCAAAGGCCTCCTCTATTTCCCAATAAAACACCTGATATCCAATATTCAATATACACACCCCCTCTCCTCCATTTCGTCATGCCATTAAGTCCTACATAAAACAGGAAAAGAAGATATAAAAGAATATCATCCATGCGCATTCATCGTCATAAAATCGTAATCTTCATCCCCCTTCCTCCACTCATTCATATTTCTTGAGCCAAAGACGAGAAATAGCATTTCAAGTCCCTCTCCTCGCAAACTCGACACTTTCGCTATTTCTCGACCTCTTTCCAGACCCACCCTTTTCATGAAACTCACGTCCCTTTTGTCTGCGACCAATACAGAAAATGCCAACCCAAGTGATCATCGAAACGGCAATAAATGCTGTAGCAACCCATGTCAATACAAGATATTTATGTCCTTTATACGCATAAACCCCAATGTCATTCCCAAATTTATTGATAATACCCGCGGCTTTGTTTTGGAAGACAGTGACGATGATGGAGGCGATGGTCAGGACGAGGAGACCTAGTGACGCCAAACCCCAATTTAAGAAGGAGAAGAGACGGCCGGTTATAAAGATTGCGGCGATAGAAGTAAGGATTCCGAGGCCGGCTGCCCCAATACCAATGCAATAGAATACAAAAGTGGCATTCACGGCTGTGGAGAGTGTGTCAAGACCGTCTTGGATTTCGGAGGGCCACTTTATATCGCTAAGATTAAGATGGAGGGGGCCAATGGATAATTGTTCGGAGATTATAGATGTGATATCGAAATGGTCTATATGGAGATATGATTAATTTAGGAAGGTAAATCATATGGCTAATACTCACACATGGCCGTTGAATTCGTGCAGGAGCTAACGTTGTATCCTGCCCCCTTGGCAGTAGCATTTGGCGTATACGTTCCCTCGCAAATATCCATCAGATGTAGCGAGTACCATTCCTTAATCCCTAGTGCCTTCGCAAGTTTATCCGCAACGGTATTTTCGATATCACCGAGTGCATTTGCAATATCGTCGCCAATACCGGGCTCACGGGGTATCAAACTGCTGAGACCACTGACAATTGCGCCTGGCGATATCGATGTGGATGTGGGCTTGGAGCCGGAACCACTTGTTGACGTGGGAATGAGGTTTTGTCCGACTTCTGAGGTATTGAGCTGGAGAGTATACAGTTAGAGTCGTATATCGGGAGATGGGGCTTTGGTACACGTACTGTCACGATATGGTAATCCTCCATAAATCCAGGTTTATTGCCTGCGAAGATACATAACATGCCGAGCACGAATGTCACGATGGAACAGACCATCGGAATGGCGGCTAGTGGTTGCATCTTGGAAAGTACTTGTGAAGATTTCGGTTTTGCAATAATTGTTGATTGATTGAGATATGGGAAGCTTGGAAAGAAAGAGCTCTTGAAACTTATCTTTAGGTAGAGTAGCAAGTAGAATAAATGACAAATTATGAGCAATCAGATTATTCAAAGACTCCAAATAGCGAGTGATATATGAATCATATAAGAAAATCTCCAGCCATGATGCAAAACAACTACATACCTACCTACCTACCTACCTACCTTAGATTCACCCAAGAAATCAACTCACAAACCGGATAATGAAAACCAGGAACCATTCCCTGAAAGCCTTCATTGTCCTCCATTCCCTGTCATTAAAACCCAAAGATCTGAAAACGGTCTGCGAGAGTTCATCCAATCTGGTTCGGAATATGGGGGTTGAAGCTATATCAGGATACGTGATATACGTCATTGATATATGAAAACCCAGAAATGTATGGTTGATCGCATCGCAAAGAATTTTCGAACCTGTGGTCGCATTCGGTAAAGCTTACCCCTGTTTTTGACCACGTCAACAAGCCTGTAAGGGATGGGGTCTTGGTAATAATTCAACTGGTTAAATTGAAGAGGGAAGATCTTATTATTCTTTCAAAATAGTTAAGATTTTCAAAATTAAAGTATATAATTATATTTTATGTTATATAAAGCGCTTGACCTTAAGTCAATTAATATAATGCTTATATACTACAAGGGTTAGTAATCATGACTTTATTCCTTACCACTTATACAACTGCCGAGAAAGAACCCTGAAAACCAAAGTTTAAGGAGCGTTTACTATAATTATCGCGACCTGTAAACCTATAGTTTCAATTATCTACTTTGAACTACAAACACAACGACGGCTCTATCAAACATTTCGTATAGACGCCCATATGCTAGCAAGGCACTCCCACCCATTAAATCTCCCAAATCTCGAATGCATAACATAGAATAATCAATTGAAGGGTTTCAGGACCTTTGAGTTAAGCGCCGCGTGGAAGGTTTCCCACGAATATCCACCATGTCTCCCACGAAATTCTATCTACCATGCCTCCCACATTTGCGCACCGATTGAGATTAAGCGATTGAAGAGCTCTTCCCGTAGTGCGATAGCGGTAAGTTGCTTTTGGTCACCAGCTTTGTCGGTTACAAGAATTCCATCCGCGATTTCTCGCGATGTAGCCCATCCCACTACAAGCTTGGTTTTCCAGCCTAGCCCACCAACCTTCTTTATTTCCTATAGTGACTGTATTAGCTTATGTCTCTAAATATTTGAAATATCGATGGAACCTACCATGATATCAGCTATTGCTATAGAGAAAACAGGATCAATATCCTCTTTCTCTGTTGTCCAGCTCAATGCTGGAGTAGTCGCAGTAGCTGTGATGTATGCATGTCCCTTCTTACCCTTGTATCTAGAAGGGAAACGGATAGGGCCAGCCGGATCATCTGGCCCGTCTTTCAGAACACCAAGACGGTTCTTTGCATGTTCTGCTCCAGCTGCAGCTTTGAGTCTATCCGTTCCCAGAACAGTCTCAACCCCACCTTTGGTAACACTTTTGAAGGCAGCCAAAATACGATGTCCTTTCTTTTTAGGTTTGGGCTCATCGATGCTGGCTGTGCTGGCATTCATATCAGGATGAATGGCATCCGCCATTTCTGCATCGGAAACGCCTTCTGAATGGATTAGTTGATTGATTTTCATAAGAACGCAATTACTTACCAAGATGATCGAGATCCTGGCCTGCTGTAGCATGAGCAACATCAGGTGGCGGTAAGGACGAAGATGGAGGTGGTGGAATTGGAGCTTTGTTCGCTTCACCAATTCGTAACAATGTGATTGTCAGTTGAGCATTTGTAGGGACACCTTTAAGCAAGGTATTCCTAATTTCCAACAACTTTTGCCAATGTGGGAATTTGCGATTCAAGTATGAAAGCCCTCGCCAGATCAAGGGATCTCCGAAAAAGCCAAAACCCAAAAACAATCCATTCATCTTTATGAATACATACGAGCTGGTAAACATCGATATAAGGAGTAATGGAGCAAGACAAGCAGCAAGCTTGAGTCGAGGTGTCTCTTGGGGAAATGGCGGAGTTGGTGATAATGCGTTTGCGAACCTCTCCCAACCATCGGAAACGTCAGCAATCGCATGCATAACGGGCCTAGTCTTTGACCACATCGCTGCCGACATTGGCTCCTTTGTCTTGTCATGTAAGGCATTTGTCTGATCCCCCGCGCTACTGCCCTTCGCATCTGAAGCGCCCACTGCAATGTTAGTTGGATCTGGTGCTGCATCCTCCAGAGTGCTTGCGCCGGCTTCATCTCCATGTGGATCTCCCTGGGGATGCTTCCCTGCTGCACTACTTATTGCAATAGAGGTAAAACTGTTTACGAAATTACTAGCTTCTTGTTCCACGGCTTCTCCCTGATATTTCTCCGGGGCTCCAGTCAAACTGGTATCGTTACCCAGGACGCCCGCCGTGGGTTTCTTGATTCCTCCTGTTGTGCTATCGATTAGTGCCGGTGGTGCTGGAGGAAAACAGTATTCTCTGGATGGTGGCCATGCTATAAGCACAATTACAAACCCAATGATTGTTGGCATTAGGAAGTCTATTAACCAAGCCAGGAAATATACCGAAGCAAATATGATTGTCCGATCTCTTTCTCTCCATGACCTTAATCTTGCAACATGTTTCCAAAAGGTAACAAGCCCGACCACCACCGTCATATATAGCCGCTCAATATTCGCCCTCAACTTGTCTGGTGAGAATTCCTCTTCGTCCGCAATATTTAGGTCTAAACCCCCAAGTGGCGGCTCTGGTAACGATTTAACATGGTACATCTGTTTATTGAATCTTCGTACTAAAGTCCATAATTCTTCGTTCGGCAGACCTCCAACCAGAGGTGTGGGAACATCAGTGGGATGATCGTTCCAGCCCAAATCTTGCACCTCGATAGTACCATGCTCTAGCTGTGCGGCGCCCTTTTCTTCATGATCTGCTACTGCGAGGGCATGACTATCAGTAGGTATGTCTTCTTCGTGAGCTTCGACTTTTACAGGTAGGTTGTGAATTGGTTGTGCGCGTCCACGATATGGATCTGTAGGTACAGCATGAGGATTATTGAGACTCGGTATATCGTTGGTATCCATTATGAGAGGGAGTTTGTCTAATCGGCGACCATATAAATATCACCAACGTAGCTGTAAACTTAGTTAGGCCGATGGTAATCCGAATGAAGATTTATTAGTTTTTATAATGGAGAGAGCATGATATGGGAAAGGAATACATGAACAGTTGAACTGGATTTAGTATCAGGATCAGAGGAAGGGAAGGAATGTTGAATTGATCAATCGATAGCATTAAGCTACTCTCCCGTCTATGACGTATGGTGTACACGCTATCGAAGCCATGAAGCTCGTTCCTTTGTCTTGCTTGACATGTTGACGTCTGTCAAAAAAAATACTTGATACTTGATATTCATGATCTAGACTCTAATAGATCTAACTTGATACACGACATTTCAATATAGGATTGATATTGATACTGGCGATTGCTGTGAATACCTCCCTAGTATATCTTCTTTTCATCTTCTGACAAGTCGAGAAATTTTAGATACTTTCCGTAGGGCTGTAGGGACCTCGTTCGGAGTATGTTCTGAGAATTAAGGATAATACAACCAGTATAAACTTCCCGTCGTCGATCATATTATATATATATATATATATAGATTAACACATACCTAGTAGGTATATCAGATCAATCGATGAGAGTATCCCGCAATTCGTCGATCAAAAATAAATTTTATATATTATTGCACAACTTGGCAGTGGGAATTTACCCCACTTTCTTCATTCGAACCTTCATTTATTTCACCATGCCCTTGTATCATGTAGAGCTACTATTCAACTCTAAGTTACATCAGCTCAAGTGAAATCTATATTCTTTCAAACCCGTATACACCCAACGATCTTCATTGTATTGACTTGACTATCAATGACGTACAGATATTCCCATCTCTGAACCTGTGGCACGCCTCCAGCTCTACCACCATTTTTTTTTTACAAGCATCAGAATGCAGTGTCTCAAAAACAGTTTAGTGGGCTGCAGCATCCATGCAGTGAGGCTGACGCAAACGCTGTCTCGAAAGAAGAGTTCAATCCGTGTTGAGGGGGATTTCAATATGAGATGAGGTGTGTGTTAAGTGAAGGATGCGAGGTTCTATTTCTGCGCGAATTTCATCGCGATTAACTGTCGATCTGAAAGTGGCCGACGATTTAGGAATTTTGTCGGATAATGGCTACTGCGTCCATTGAGCAGAAGTGGGAGGAACTGGAACGCTTGAGGGAGAACGAGGTAGTTCAAAATGCTTCGTCCAGCAGCAACAAGCACCTAGACCAGGGATACCCGAAAGGCCGAGCATCAGATGAGCAGAAAGACTCAATCGGTACGGAATCGGATAAAGAGAGCATCGAGGTGGACCAAAATGCAGTTCATCGTCTGAAGGAGAAATTCCCAGGACTTGGCCGATTCTTTTCTGCAACCCCTCGCAGACCGGTCTCCAACAGCGGTGATTGGGACAAACTGGAACCATCAAATGCCTGGATAGAGCCTACCAAGAGTAGTTCAGATTACGAAGACGAACAAGGCGGTGGCAGTATTGATGGTAAGAAAGATGATGTAAGGGACGAAGATAAAGATTCCGTACCTACCACCGAGGAGTCTCCTACACCGGATGAAATTTTGTGGAAGAAGCACAAGCGTCCCTATCGTCACCTAAGTGACCATCTCGCGGCCGAACCCGATATACCACCAGGCGCAACTATGCTAGGTTTGCTTGATTTGGCAGAACTCTCGACTAAGCAAGCAAACATCTTTCTCGATAATTTAGAACGACCAGATTTGGCTCTGCAGCAATGGGTCAAAGTGACCACCATAATGAACGAAACCATACCTCATCATGATGAGTACAGATCATTCCGCAGCGATTTCGGTCAACTTGCTAGATACAACATGATCAAAAAATGGCTCACCGATAAAAATGCGAGGTTTGAAGAAGTCAAACAATTCATCGGAAACAACAATGTCAGGCATGGCGTTGAGCCTTCATTGAATTCACCAATAGACTGGCCAGACAAGGAGAATGGAGCAATCTCAGATGATTACAAAAGGAGGCAATGGCAGAAAGGGGACGCTTTTGAGTTTAATGAAGAAGGTACAGCTGCGGAATTGAACTCGAGTGCTGCTATTGGTTCAGAGAGTTTGAGTGAAAGGTCTATTGATACAATGCAAAGCCAGTCATCTTCCCAGAGATTCTCAGATGATTATACAAATTTCTACTCATGCCATATTCGCACGTGTCCAGAATACCAAAGCGGCTGTTCCTCTCAACAAACTCTCATGAGTCATTATGCACATGCACATGGTAAAGCTTATCATCTTTGCGATTATTTTTCATGTCAATCACAAATCAGCACTGCCACTTCATCCGGTTCCAAGTTTCGCTTCCTTCGGTCGGACTTCAGAGCCTCGAAAGTAGAATACAAGAACCACCTCCGGGACTTCCATAAAGAAGACATCGGATCATCATTGAAACTATCTAGCGAAGAAATAGACTCGCTTGGAATATGTAGATTCCAGGCAGAATGGTGGAGGTGCCAAAACTGTTTGAGGAAGGTGATAGTGGAAAACGAAGGATACACGTGCGAACACTGCAAAGCTATATGCGAGTCGGCAAGAATTGTAGCGAGGAAGATGAGATTCGGCTTCGGAGGTTTGATTGGTAGTGGACAAGTGACTTCCGGCACAACTGGAGCCGCATCCCGTCAAGCTCTCAATCCTTTGGACCGTTTAGACTTTGCAGACGGCCCTAATATACTTGCTGGTGATCACACTCAAGTTTCAAAAGGATACCTCAACCAGCGTTCCTTTACTGCATCGCCGGTACTGTCGCCTCAAGAGATAGAATTGAAACAGAAAACTAATCTCGACGAAATTCAATTGCTTACACTATCGTCTGAAAATATTGAATCACAAAGGGACATTGTTCTTAAAAAAGATCTATACGAGAAGCTCTCAAACAGCAGTTTATATGAATCGGAAAAAAGCTCTTCGCAGGTAAAACCCGAGCGAGATATAGACATTGAATACGCCCACAAAGAATATGCCAGTAACAAATTTGTCCCATTGACGACGATCAAGCAATTAGGGCATGGTTCTCTTGGAATTGTTGATGCGGTCCGTTTTAACGACAGCGAAGATAACACTTTAATTGCTCGGAAAATCATTCGTCTCCCTAACTTTTCACGAAAGAAATTGTTGCCCCTTATTCAACATGAAGTCGCGGTTCTTCGAAGTCTCACCCATCAGCACATCGTCAAAGTCGTCAGCACTTATGAAACAACAAAAGCTCCTCGACAATTCGGAATCCTCATATCTCCAGCCGGTGACGAGGACTTAGGTCACTTTCTTGAACGAGTTAGCGAAAATGATTTTCCAGAGGGAGACATAAATTTGCTCAGTGGATGGCAATGTTGTCTTGCTTCTGCGGTGGCATATATCCATTCTCAAAATATCAGGCACAAAGATATCAAGCCAAACAACATCATTTGCAAGGGTGATCAAGTTTATTTGACTGATTTTGGATCCGCGCACCAGTTCAGCGCAGGTATTACAAGTTCAACGGAAGGCCCTCTGGTGGGCATCACGAAGATGTACAGTGCCCCCGAGGTGATTGCCGATGACCGAAGAGGTCGACCTGCTGATATTTATTCTCTGGGATGCGTTTTCGCGGAGATGGCGACTGTGGCTAATGGTGAACGAATCGAAGAATTTCATGAGTATAGGAGCCAACCAATACCAGATGAGTCTGATAGAATGACCTACGTTTACCACGCGACGGCACACATGATAGAGCCATGGTTCACCGAGCTGGGAGACTCGTGGACAGCATCTCTTCTTCAAGGCATGTTGGCTGTTGACCAGAAATCTCGCCCGACAGCCAAAAGTCTTGTCAAAACTTTGTTAGAGCACCATGGCACGCAAAACTGTTCATGTCAGCTACGCTCTTCATCGAGATTCTCCTCGCAGGTGAACGGCACTACAACTCCGGAATTGATAAAAAGTATAGGCGGAAGTCCTTCGGAATTCAATCCGGATTTTCAGCTCCTGAAAAGAGTCGTTAATAAGCAATATACTTGCAGGAAACCAAAGTACGGAGAAATTCCGGACAATGAATTTCTGGGTGTTCGATTAGGTGAATGTGAGACTTGTAAGACTGGTTGGTTGTATTCAAACCATTCGGATGCGGTAGCTCATCTCAAGAAATCACATTTCGGTCTCTTACACCCCGACGAATTACTGGGGCCCTGGGTTACCGAAATTGAAGGGGATTTAAACGACAATGAAGAGAAAACTCCACCGGATGAGAAGTCAGTTGTCAGGTTTATTTGCGATGTTAATGCTCAACGTCAATTGAAGTGGAATGGGCCTGCTCCAGTCCGTCCATTCTCCAAATGTTTCTACTGTACTGGAGGTCAGAGATATGATTCCCGTGGGCTCGTAGTTTTACACCTGCGCCAAATACACTTTTCTGGAGACTCCATTCACCCATTAGGTTTTTGGATCAAAGCCGTAAAAGAGACTACCCAAAACAAATCGGAAGATCTACCTTTCATGTCCACTGCCGATGACAAACCGACTGAGGAGCTTCTTGATAATTTCATTTGTTTCGCTCCGAGCCCAGGAACATGGAACGGGCCCGAACCAAGCTTGCCCCTTGCCGATTGTTCCGATTGCCTCACACCACGAAAATGGAAATCATTGGATACCGCAATTCTACATCTACGCTCCATTCATTTTGGTTCGAATCAGTCACTCAACTTGCGACCTTGGGTTCGATATATTGGACCAATCCGATGGGAATCTAGCTTTACATCTTCACAAACAAGTTCCACATCACCCGAGAAAGTCTCATAGGCGAACAATGATGTTGTAAACCCGCCCAATGTCTTCTTGTAATGATGTAGATGAAGCCTTTCATCGCATGGGCTGACCACCAAATGTATATCCTCAATCGAGATACCGGTCTTGCTGCTCGAAAACGAGGCTTGCAAGTTGGCTGAAGATTCGAGTTTGTTGGAAAGTTCGTGGCGTTCCATGGCCTCGAATACTAGAGTAGCGTCTGTTGACCCCTTAGTAGTCATGAAATATATTACAATACACCGGAAGTTGGCAATATGAGAAGATGGCTAGTCACACAGCCAAAATATCCATTGGTGACTTGAACTAAATGCTTGGAATTATGTTGATAGGACCTCTGATGTGACGCTCTACGCCATATTCGTAGATGTCATTTGGAGCTCGATATTCTAGCGAAGAAACGAATGCCTGGGTTCGGGAGATCATTATCCGCAACCTGGTATGCAAACGAATACCAAACAAAGTATTACGGATATTCAAGCTTGGACTTACCGCAGATTGAGCAGAAAATGATTTCCGGCGCAGACAGTGAGCCATAGACCTATTGGATCTGGGAGGCGACAAGGGCTTGCTAGTGGCAAACAATTGTTTTCTATCTAAATATACGGCAGTTTGAGAGCCATTATCTATATAGAATATGCCAGATATGACTGGCTGCGAAAAGGACATGACAGAACTGGCTGCGCACTCGCTCATCTTAGAACATCAATATAATGACCACGAAAACTTCGCATTAACCCCTGGCCTCTCCACTTGTTTTGCATATGCTGATGAACATATGACGTTACCTATTTGCGTTTTCGAAGCATCCTTTCCCCGCTTCATTCTTTTTTTTCTGTTCAGTATGTCTCCTATTGCTACAATCGATATTTTACGTCCTCGCTTCTGTTATGAGCCTATGTGATAGATGACCTACCCATATGTACTTGAATCTGAAGTCTCATCCTTCCGGAACTTATGATTTGTATGCTGCTGGTGTCGAGGCCAATCTGACCTTCCGCACAGGAACTCTTCAAGCCTGTCAGCTGACAGCCAAGTTTTTGCTGACGTCTTCGTATATGCGACATCATCAAGCAAACGAGCCGAGAACCTACCTCTCACTCTATTGCTCCCTCCTATTGGGCTTCCCCAGAAATCTGTGTGCCGCTCGATTGACGTAAAAACAAGCATGCTCTTAGGTAGGATTTGTGGTATCGGAATCACAAGCCATGACGCCGGTAGTCAATGATTACTGTCATGAGCCTTGAAATTTGACAAATCGCTCTTGGACAAGCAGTAAGACAACAGAAGGAGCTCCGCATTCTCACCATTCATTTCGTACTCAATCACCCCAGTGATTGGATAGTAGCTGAGAACTAAGCGTATAAGTGCCCATGATTATCTTACTCGACTCAGATCATCAAGCTTGCTCCTTTTGGCCATACGATGGAATTGACGTACATTCACAAGTTCACCCCAGACTCTACCAGCAACGGAATAGTAGTAGAGGGCGGAAATTTCCATCTTTATATGTAATCTCTTGCATCTCCAAAATATATATATCTGAGAATAATCCTCCCCTTCAAGTATCTATCAATTCAGCCCAGCTAAGAACACTGAACGACTACAATTTTCAATACATCAGTGATTCCACAATGCGTCTCTCAACCACAATACTTTCCGCACTCGCATCATCGATCCTCCCTTCTCTTACCACAGCCTGTCTAGGTGCAGATGGTCTTTTCCTCGCAAACGCCGATTGCACCTTCACGCTCTACGCATACGTCGATGATAATACCGCGAGTACCGTAAGTCTCACATAGCATACTTCACGCTCAATTCATCTTTCACACCTTTTGAAAAGTGACTGACCCATCACCCAAGTGCTCCGGCAAAGGTAGTACTTCCGCATCAGGTCCTTGGACTGGCCTATGCCCAGCAGGCTATTCTCTCGTTATTTCGGCCAGAGCTAGAAGCCTTACATATACGAATGGGACGGGCAGTTACACAAGAGATTTGACGTTGTCGAACCCGGGGTTTTTGACAAATTGCCAGGGGAACAACTTCGTTACTTCGCCAAATGATTGCATCAATGGGGGTTCGTAGAAATGGGATATTACAATGGTGAAGGTTGGGTCTGAGCAGGGTTGACTGGGTCAGGCTGGCTGTAAATTTTGGGTAGGAACATTATATGAATGGAGATGAAGATAAGGATTGGAGCTAGTTTGAACGGAACAAAGATAACATGGACGTTAAGAATCAACTCACGCTCTCTAAAGTAACATTTCACAATAACTTCTCCAGTTCCCCTCTTCTTGTGCCATTATGCATACCAAGATTCGCTTGTCCCTTGAAAAGCTTATATTATATCCCGAGAACCATGCACAAGATATCAACAACCCCACATCGTGGAGTAAAATTTTCCTTGTCTTTTGAATGAGCGATATATATATTAATAAGCGATCTTAACAACAATAACCATAAAATAGGACAGATGGCCGAGTGGTTATGGCGTGTGACTCAAGCTTTCTAGCTTAATTGATTTAATCAATTAGCATTCTCATGGGCTTAGCCCGCGGGGGTTCGAATCCCCCTCTGTTCATTTTGCACTTTTTGTGAGTTGATGTGATTTTGTTTTGCTCAAATGTTGTGAAGTGAGGAATAGTGGGGAAGTAAGTTTTTGGCGGTGGCTGGTGCTAGAAGGGCCTTGGGTGTGGCTGGTGAATTTGGGTTACTTATTTTACAGCACGAGTAGATAACTTCCTTGATCAACAAAGCATAAACATCAGTACTCCTATCAAAAGCTATTTCTCATTCATAAATTATTTTTGGCTATAATTTGGTATGATCAGAATTAGTGTTAGCAACTGGAAATAACAACAAGACTGGAAGACTATGTATGATCTTCATAGTCACGGCAACGCGGACCTGATGTTTGAGCACTAAGATTCCCAAGAGTATGTATGGGAGATGATTCGATGTGTTGCGACAACTAATAAACTTCCCCTCAATAAAAATGAAAAGCTCTTTTCGTAATCAATGAATTTGGATACGCGTCAATTGCGGCAGGGTTTGAAGTCTGAAAGCAGAGTATTATATCATATCTTCGTCTTCTTATATCGTCATCTTATACGTGTTGGATGACTTGTTAGCAAGTACTTCTTTCCATTTTTCTAGAATATTGAAGAAATTGATGATGGTCATTCCCCCCTTCAAACTGAGGTATTTAATACAGATGCCCGGAGAAATGGCCATCTTGACATCATGAAGAATTCTCAGAACCATAGTCTTTTGTACCCGATGAAGATGGAGTCGGCATTGTACCAATACAGTGAATAGGTACGTGGATTCACTCCACGAGGCTGCATTTGTGATTCGCGAAGTTTTCTTCTTCCTCTAAGCCTCGGGGGCCCAATATTGCTTTAAGAGGACTACAATTGGTATGTCACCTTGCATCTTGGTGCTGATGTCACGTTAATATACAATCGATCCGACCTCTAACAGGAAACTCATCATGAGTGTTGCTATGGAAAATGTCATATGTTTAATTATGCCATACAATACTCATCATTTCTTCCAATCATTATAACCGGAACAAGGTGTATCCGAGCTCGAGCCTAGCTGTGCTTCAACACCGACATGAAATCGAAATACACTAATATTTGACAAACTTGTTGAGGATTCCGCATAGAGTTATTTCGCCGATACTATATGCTAGAGTTACTGGGAATGTTTCTCGGGGCTGCAAAGCATCTAACACCTTCAATGAGCCAAAGTCAGGCGGTGCATGAGTATCATTTATTGATGCAATGGCAAGCGTCCTTTTCACAGACTTAGCAAGCACTTCATGATTACGAATCTGGAAGTAGATATCTAATATCTCGTTGTTGCTTAGATACTTAGATCTTAGCGAAGGGGTTTAAGAACAGAATTTCCTTCATGCCTCAATATTGACGTGATGAAGGTAAAAATTTGAGCTTGAGACTACGATAAAATAGCAGATTTAACCCTTGTGGACCCAAGAATAAGAAAATGAGTGAAGACGCTCATGAGAAGACGTTAGCAAGCAAGAGGATAGAATATGAGAGTTAGTGGTAAGCTGCCACCCTTCTTTCTTCAGATCTATAGCAATATCTTCTGCTGATTTGAAACTACTGTAACTGAAAGGTCTCCAATGATCTTACGTATCCCGAGAGATATGTTCAACCATACGGGGATATGTCGCTGAGAGTCCTATAAGTAGCAATAAAAATATTTGAGTGATAAGGAAAATCCACAAGAAATACAAGCGCACAATTGTACGACTGCAGTCGATAGAAGAAATACCGAGACAGGCCCCTGCTTTTCTCCAAACCTTGTTGGCTGGCAAATGGGGGCTGATCGTACTTCTGTTTCGAAGCTTACGATAAAGGCATGTGCTCTGAGCATTGCATAATGAGTCAGATATTCCAAGATGAACCAATTTAGATCGAGGGTCCTCTTTGACCGTTGTTGGAGAAAGCAAAGTTCAAACGATGCAACTTACGACTAGGGAATCGTAAAGGTTCTAATAGTCGAACCACTAAAATTGAGACAAGGGAGGATAGACACAATTTTTAACTTCAAAGATTTGCAAGGTACGTGGGAAATCTTTTGCATACGATGGAACGGATGTCAGAGAACTTGAGACTGGGAGATGGGATTTCGTGTTAAGATGAACGGGTACCACCGATTAACCTTCAGATATAATAACCAAGAACGCGACATCATATCCATCGGACTTTTGTGTGAGAGGTACCTTGATTGGATCATAATGATAAAACCTTTTCTGTTTACTGTGGTCTCACAATGAACGAGCAGTAATTAGATCACTAACCACGTGTCATTATCGTGACCAAAGTGTTTCTGGATCGAGAGAATCTCTGTTTTACCGAATTAAATTCGGAGTACTTTGAAACTTTGTCTGAAGTTTTAATCTAAAGCTGCACAAAGTCTCAGGAGAAGAACTAAAATCCACTGATATCAAGCATATCGTGTCACGCAGCCCACGTCATAGATGTTAACGGCCAGCCAAGTCACCGCGTTCCATCACCGATGAGACCGGAGATACTGGCTTTTGTGAATTGAATCATGGCCTAATATAACCATTGTATTGTTACAAGAGTCATTTGTGATGGAGCTCAAAGCTTAAGGTCAGCTACGATCATGATGTAGTGAAATAATGAGAAAACAAGCCTTGCGTTGTCTATTAGACCATTCACAGCTGGTCTTTTTGATATTTGGCATATCCTGCTTCGACCAAACGGAACCATATCTCGCTTCAGAGACTTACTATCAACTCCTTGACATATACCATTTGGAACAAGAATGTGAAACGGCCAGATCAGGAGCTTAGATGATATGCTAAAGACTGACTATCATCACCACTTCCTACGTTTTCACAGTGTGTCTCATAGTCCGGACTTTTAGACTTTTTAAATAACCAGTTTTGACAGTTTAAATTTTTGGGTTGGATGTATTAGTTATATTAAAATATAATAATTAAAATTTGATTTTTTATAAACAAACTAAATGTTTTTGGTTAAAAACTGTGATATGTTAAGTATATTCTGTTTAATCTAAATGGATTAGATAGTTTTATTTTCTTTTCAAACGGACTGCTTGAAAATTTCTTGAATTATTGGATACACTGCGCGTCCAACCGAAGAATTTCCCGAAGAACTGGGATTTGATGGATGAGTTGAGGGAGTTAGTCACGGAGAAAGGTTGTACAATTTCGCAGTTGGCTTTGTGTTAGACTAAGTCTCACAGTAAGAAGCCAGGCTATCCTCTCATAGTTCCGGGTTCTGGCGTGAGATCTGAGTCCAGGGTCATGGAAAGTGGTACGCAGGTCGAGATGACAAATTTAGATCTCAAGAAGTTTAACAAAACCCTTGCTAGCTTCCAAGAAGAGGATCATAGGTATCCAGCTGCTGTCGCTGCTCTTTACGAGTATTAGGCCTCTTATTCTGATCATGGTGGGTCAGAAATAAATGATCTTAATAAATTTCTTGTCGAGAATTGATAGAAGTTCGATTATCTAAGGCGTCCACTCACTCTGTTTGATGTTTGAAAGGCTTCGGCTTTACTTAGGAAGAAGATACTAATGGTTCTAGCTCTGAGAAGTAATAAAATTCTTTCGTACATTTATTTTTAGAGTGAATCTGATATAATTAACCTGCTCTCCCTCGATTAGAGAGGTGACTAAGCCCCGCTATTTGAATGCCCTGGGTACAGATGGATCTCTCAGGGGCGGGGAGGGGGGTAGGCTTCTTAACATCTTGAGGCCTTTGATTGCCTTGAAAGACATCGAAATCATAAACTCGTCCCGAGCTTCTTCAATATTTTAGATATTTCATAAAAGACCAAAGACCACAGACCAGAACAGCAATACTCCAAATTATCAAGACTTCCGTTGTAAAATGCACAAACAGGGGTATGCGAACAAAAAAGCATATGTAAAGTGTATGAGACTAGAATATGTAGACCAGTTTCTGAAAACAGTAAAGCTTCGAAATATACAATAACAAGTGTGTAGAACCCACTTTCTGTCTCTTTCTGTAATCACCTAATGGAATAAAATGCCTTAAAATCCAAGTGGTTTCACAACACAGTTCTTCACGCCAGTATGGAATAGTGGTCACGGTCAAAATTCCGATTCCTATTATATCCAAGAACTGTCAAAGATATAAGGAGAAAAGTACAAAGAAGGAGAGTGTATAATATAGTCGTAGCTAACACCACAACTAGTTCCGACGGGTGTGTTTAGGTTGTATAATTCCCGGACGAAGAGAATTATTATTATTACTATTATCAGCATCAGCATCAACATCAGCATTATTAATTACCATAAACGCCTTTTCCGCCACATTTTCACTTCTACTCTCATCCAAACCTCAGGAAAAGACTTCAGAAGAAGGACTATAGAGGGCTTTAACAAAAATGCGCCAGTAAAACAATGGACTAGCGTGGATGAAAGTGATTGTTGTGAGTTAGGAATGAGGTTCAGGAGGGGTAGCGTGACTAGCGTGACAGGATTTTCTCGCTTCACCAATATATACTGCCGTTCCTTCCTCTTCTTTATATAGCCTTTTCTTCCATCAAAGAAGTGAAATGAAGATGGAAAATGAATTATATGAAGGTAGACTGTATTAAAGGTGTGCTTCAATGAAATTTTGAAGGTTACGCAGTCGTAAATGTATAATTAAAAAAGCTTTATACTACCTCTTCCTTCCCAAACGCTTGTTCCTTTTTCTATTCTAAGGATTCACCTTTGCAATTTTCCTTCCCACAACCGTAATCACAGCCGTATCTATAGTGCCTCACCATCGTGTCACGCCTCCATGCACAAATTCTTGTGGTCGTTTTGCACGTCTTCGGACACTTTTGCTAATTCCGCTGAGCCGTCAGGAAACTTCCTTCATACTACTTGAACAACCTTCGTTCGCGGAGTATCTACAATTTCAAGGGATAAAAGCTACAGATCATAGCTGCAGTGGTATAGAGGAGAAGAATAGAACAGACCAAAAGAGTTAAGGGTACATAAATGTACATGTTTATACTCAAATGTATGATATTAGTGTGTTTGCAATCATTATTGTACGAAGCTAGGTCTATTATTTATTTATTTTGCTCTCGTGACTAGATTTCAATACCCTATTTCTCTCCCAGTTACAAATTTTCGCTAAAAGCAATCTTCAATCTACTTCCTTGCCATGGTATTCTACCATGACTTCAGCAGCGTGACAAATATACTTCAACGATTTCCAAAGGGCCCAGTATGTATATATATAATAACACCCATCACCATCTAACCCTTACCAGGCTTCCCTTCGCCACACATCAGACATTCTTACTCACAACAAGCTTTGTAACGACCAGTCAAACTAAATTAAAGAAAACAGTACAAAGTAGACGAAATGAAAAACATTCAACTGCCAAAGCAGACTAATCTGGGCCTTAGATGTATCCACAAATGGCAAGACTCGACTACATTTGATGCTAAGATTTTGTATTGATAATACCATAAAGATTGTAAGTGAGGTGAAGTAAAGGACGTTAGAGACTCGAGTGAAGCTGATATGAGCGGGGATAAATACCAACAGCTAGTTGACTGAATCTGAGCTTCTCTAATACCAGATAGCTTGAATATCGCAATAACAATGACTCGTCGCATGTTATAGTTCTATAACTAGTACTAAAATATCACGTTAAAAACGAACTTAGGGAAGAGGTGATGGGTTCTCGATCTCAAGCCCAATAATGAGTATACGAGTAGAGAAATATTATCTTATGAAAGAATTACTTGCCTCATAAATTTGACTCATAAGACTATTAGTCATTAACTTGAATGGTGACGGGATTGAATTAGCACTAGTTTTCATCTTCACTTTCCTATCAGCATCACAATCCCCGGTTCCATCCTACCGAAAGACTTGTACCAACCATCTGTCGCCTTTCATGTGAACACCCTTGAAATTCATAACCCCTCCATCCATAATTTCATAAAAATCAAAGGTGCTGATTCATTCCACTAATCATTCAAACAAACTAGAATAAAAAAGGAAGATAAAGAAATTCTTCTCACAACACCATACATACGCATACCCGATCATTGACTTTCGCATAGGCGACTAGGAGACAGAGAAGAAGAAGCAGGGTAAGCATAGAGGTGTAAAAGTATGAATCTGGAGTAGTCTATGAGTAGGCTAGTTGTTGAAATAAGAAGTAACTCGTATAATTTGGGGTCAGCGCGCTGATTGTATTGTTAAGAGCTATTGTTCCATTCGAGTTACCTATGAGAGATTTTGAGACTTAGACATCGGTTTGCCCAGGGGCTATTTGGTATAACTTTATACCTGTCTAAATTCATAGATATTGAGTAATGTTTGAAGGAATAAAATATGGAGTTGGGTCACGGGTTTGCTGATGGAGAATACTTTCTTCATTATAACTAGCTTCCCTATCCATAGTACGGGTATTTTACATATAGATAGATACCTTCAAGGTCATATCTTTATATTTTAGTACTTTGTTAATATAATCAAACTACTATCTCCTAGAATGCTGAAAGTTGACTTTATCGTTTGACAAGGATTTTATCAGCCAATTAGATCGTTAAGATTTCTAAAACTTTTTAATATATATATATTTATTTTATTATACAAAATCAATTTAATAATATTATAATATTTAAATATTAAATATATTAACATTTACTAGTTTTTAATTATAATATAAAATCTTTAATTAAAATCTTAAATTTTCTTATATTATTATTTTTTAAAAACAAATATATTAATTTTGTTAACCAAAAGTACTACTAGCTAATAAGGTTTTATCATTTAAGGTATTTGCACGAACCTCTATTGAAGTCAACTTTCAGCATTCTAGGGGATGGTAATCATATTGTAGCATTTCGACACTCATCATCACTACAATTCGCATATATATATCAATAAAAACCTCCTGCATTGACTGACTAATCAACTAACTGACTGGCATGGCAAAACGAGAATTTGAAACAGACAACTGATACCACCAACTTCAACTTCACACACATTTTTCCGTCTCTCCATCTCCATCTCTCGCCCTACGTTCCGCTATCTGCCTATTGGCATTCGTCTGATCTTCATCCCCACACGCCATTGTAATCTTGGTCAATTTACCATCCTCTCATCATCAAGATATCAACTCTATTTTCATCGAACCCCACACTCAAAATCAACAACAAACACAACTCAAAAGGACAAAAATCTCACTCAACAACACAACATCCCACAACTCAAATTCATTCCTCAACACTAAGTCCCCCCACGCAGCAACAACTAACACGCAGTCAAGATAGAAGAAGTAATCAGATGCAAGCAAAGAGGAACTTGTAAGTCTGAGTTTGTGCAAAAGAGCCGATCAGGCAGTGGGCCCTCTCCAGTTCGATCCATCAAACTTAGTACTGAAAAGAAATGACAGAAGACGCGATGAGAAATCCATCAACAACGCACGTAAGAAACACCAGGATCCGCGATTGGCGAGATCAATACCCACCCATCCCAATCCATTGCATTCCGGTCCATTTGTTACCCATTTATCCATCCATTCGTCCATCCGTCCATCATTCCCATGCCCGAAATCCTTCACAAGAGAAAAGGTGCCTAAGACCAAATCCAACTCCGTCACCAAAGTCCGATGAATTTTTTTTCCCATTCCATCCTAGACCAGACCTAGATGCAAGCTTTTTTCCATCAATTCATCTCATCCATTCGACCCATCGTATATGTATGTGATGTCATGTCGAGATATGAGATATGATTTAGATGCCGTTCGATTTTGTAGTATTCCCCCATGTAAATGTCCCAATCAAATGTGTTATAATGTCCCTTGAGCCTTCACTCCTTTCCTATTCCTTGCGCCGATCAATTCCACAATCCAAATGTTTTCTGCAACACTATCAAGCAACCAAGCGATGAGCCAATCCATTATACTCCAAATGATAATTGCAAAAACGGACGATGATGCAATGCGATGCGCGAAGACGAATTAAAACTGGAAGATGGCGGGTAGGAGAGAATAGATAAGACAAGACTTTACTGGTGCTGCATCTTAGTGTAGCACGCATATCGTATCGCGAGTGAAATGACGATTAGTCCTCCATCTTTAATGGCTAGCTGATATTGAGTTCTTGCGTCAGTGCCATTGTTGGAAAATAACCCTTTGACTCCGGAACTCCTTCCCACCTCCCGCAATGTCTACCCAAAGTATCTTGCGTACCACTGATACTCGGTAGAGAGTAACCGCTCGTACTATACTCTTGCTTAATTTTTCCAGGCGCGTATTCTGGGAGACTAGGTAATTGATTCCGCGGTTCCGCGCCTTCCCAAATTGGAGTTGGGTAGTACATGTAGCATGGAGTGTCCTCAATATTTTTTGAGTCTTCCGCGGAAAGAGTGGGCTCCATAGGTATTTGAAGTCCGGTGCGATAATGGTGAGACCGGCCATCATATGAACCGTAACTGTTCGAACCAGGAAGCATAGATGAAGTTCCAGACATAGTGATATCACCTGGGGTGCGGGATGCTCCACCGGACGGTGTATAGGAGCCTCCTCCACCAGCACCTCCTGAACCTCCCGGCCCAGAACTTGCATTGCTGCCTCGCCGTTCGCTCTGATAATGACCAGGGGAGCGACCTCGCACAACCATTGGTGCGGACATACGAACGGCAACCTTTACCCAGCGGTCTGGATGATTCGGGTTATTGCCCAAATCTGCGAAAAGTTCCACCAATAAATGATAGTATTGCTGAGCCGCTCTCCGTTTTCCATTATTTGCTGTCGCATTTTTGAATTGGATGCGCTCAAAAGTCGCCTCACTTGGTGGTGTATTTGGTGACTGACCAAAGGATCCATCGTACATTCCACGTGGCCCACCGCCAATCCCATTGTCGCCACCATACATATTATGCGTTGTATGAGCCCGTGGGGCTACTGCAATTCGTGGTGGCTTGTCTTGTGGCCCTTTGTCTCGTTTTGGTGTGTGCTGGACCAATTCTATCGATTTTCCATCGCGCGAATCCACCACCGCAGCTATGGACATTGCAAATTGGGTTACCGCTGGTCTCATTCCACCAGGTAACAATAGATGTAAAGGCCCAGTTGGAACGATCGGTTGAAGTGTAAATGAGCAGCTCAGCGAAAAGTAATTTCTTCTGTAGCAGGTCCAATCGTTTTCTGCCATGAAAAATCCCTTGTCAATTTTTCCAAAGATTTCTGGGGTGATTATCTGTCCGTCAGCCGCCTGCAAAGTATGTATGACTTCCGTTGGATTCAGAGGAGGGGTAAGCGGCCCTCCAAGCTGAGAATTTTCCATATTCGTTGGACTTGCAAAGCCGCTGTTAGATGGTGATAATGGCACGCCTCTTACAGTTCCAGGAGTTGACGGAGATCTTGAAATTCCGTCCGTTCTTCGTAAATGTGGTGTTGCACTTGCGTATAAATCTCGTGTGCTTATTGGTGATTGTGGGTGTGGTAAGGCTGTTGAGCGTGAGGGTGGTGCCATTCCAGGGGAGGAGTGACTGTGCGGATAGATCATTATTATCTGTGCACAAAATTGATGGTGTATCGAAGTACTTAAAAGGGAGTGGAAGGTACGTACATGGAGTTTAAGCGGGGCTTGATATCGGGCATAGAAAATAATGACGAGCTCGGAGAAAAGTACGGGTTGCTCCCACCTGAGTACGTGGGACCGTTCAGCGTTGACTGATAGGCATGCGCGTAAGGAGGGAATGGGATATTGGACGGGATTGAGTTTGGTATCGTGGGTTCTATCGAGAACACAGGGCTATGAGAGGTACCGGAATCGGAACTGAAACTGAGCTATCAATTAGCCACGGGTCTACATGGCTGGACACGATCTATGAACTAAAAATTCTTCATGGCGGTAATGATGCCCAGTTGGACTGCATGTGTATGACAGCCAACACAACCGTCAGTGGTACAAAATAGCGGGGACTACTCGCGTGATGCGAACCATTGCGGAAGTAAAGGCGGTTTGGCTTGATTTGAGGCTTGAGCTGTGCGACGACTGGAGAAGAACAGTGATAATGTATGAATCGTGGCATGTCCACCACACTACCAGCTTTAGCGCTGATCGCACAAGCGGTAGATGCATGCATGCATGAATTTTGAAACGGACGATAATTAGAGACAACTCAAGTAGTAGTGGATGTGCCTAAATGCGAGGTTGACAAGGGGGTACATCGGGAGAAAAGAAATGACCAACGAAAGATTGGGGGGTTAGACTCACCGTACATCATCTGTCGCTGGAATTGTCATGTATCGCATCCCCATATCAGAGGGTAATGAAGGAGGGTGAACAAATTCCTGTCTTGAAGAGCTGTCAGGCTCTGGTTCGGATCCGACAATACACGAAGACGAATGCCCTGAATAAGCGGCTAGGTCTTGGATATTACCAGATTGAGAGCACATGAAGTGATCGAGTGTTATTTTTTGAGGTGTAAGGACTATTGGGTGTAATGGTCAGCATCGGATGAAATCAAAATTTCCCGAGATAGAGATATTGAGATAGGTTATTGAGATTGAGATTGCCATGGATAAGGAACAGAAATTAAGGCAAATCAGAAACCGGAATGAAAATAGAAATAGAAAATGAATAGATTTAAAAGACGGCCACGATTTGATGGGTAGTGAATATGTGCCGTAAATATGTGATTAATGAAAGCTTTGGGGG
>NGKI01000009.1:564351-594979 GCA_002162615.1 Myriosclerotinia duriaeana
TGTATAATGGTTTTGACATTAGGCTACTTTGCGCGCCTCTTCTTGGATCTCCAAGTTCTATTGAGAGGATGAATTGGAGGATGAAAGGTGGAAGGAAGGTGGAGGGTGTGTTGGGTGGGTTGATGATATTCAACGTCGCACCCGGAAACTGTCTTCCATGGAACGTTCCGTTTGACCAATTCACTGTCAGGGCCCGGCATTACACTGTATTGCTCTTGTGTCTTTGTACCTTTTTGCCAGGTGTGAGATGTGAGATATAGGTAAGGTATGATTGTGATATGATGAACACCAATTGGAGGGATAGAGAATTACTATACCAACCATTTCGCGAAAATTATCGACAAGATCCAAAAATTAACCAGCAGAACCTCAGAATTATTCTCTAACTTCGACCTTTTTTTTAACTTTTTTCTTGAAGAAATAAAAAAAGAGACGAGAGAAAGCTTTTAGGCCTACACCCAATTCAATTGTTCTCTTGGGTAAAGAATATTCCATAAGAGGAAGCTGAGAGCGGAAGGGGAGGGGAGGGGAGGAGAGGGGAGGGAAGTATATATATATATTCTTTAAGTTGAAGAAACAGAGCGGAGTTGCAAAAAGAAAAGAAAAAAGAAAAAAAAAGATCGATGGTTTACTTACTATCGTTCATTTGCAGCCTCACCCTTCAATATACTTTCCACGAGAGAATCTTCTCTTAACGAAAACTGTCAGTTCCAAACTTCGACGTCAAGCCGGATAGAAATGAACAGGGCCGAAGGTTGCCAACGATGATGGATGGCGTGGAATAAGAGTACTCGAAGGAAGGAATGAAGAGGGAGACTAAAGATGAAGACGAAAACGGCGTAATCTGTTTTTCTTCTTCTTAAACTTAATGTTGGGGGTGTCTAATATAAGACAAAACAAACGACGGTTTGTCACCGTCGTCCCCGGAAGATGGGGTGAACGAAGTAGTTGTTGTTGTTGTTGATGATGATGTTGATGAAGGCTTTTTTTAAACGGGAGACGGATGATATAGTAAAACGAGTGAGTGAGTGGTGGTGGTGGTGGTGGTGGTGGTGATGGTGGTGCCTGTGAGTGAAGAACCCGCCAGACGAATAAATTCAAGTACGGTAGGCGATAAATGGTATAAGTGATGAAATCTTTCTTAATCCAACAAATCTTTTTTTCTCTCTCTCACACTCACTCACTCTCTCTCACTCTCTCACTCTCCTATTCTATCCAATCTCTTATTATTATTATTATTATTTTGACTTCTTTGCTTCCCCCTTGTCTTGTCTTGTCAAGTCAAATCAAGTCAAATCTTGTTCTCTTGCTGCTGGCTGCTGGCTGCTTGCTGCTTGCTGCTAGCTACTTCCTGCTAGATCTTTTCGATTCTCCAAGCTACTGTACGTGCTTTCGCGAAATTGCACCCCAAGAATGTATAAAGAGGCAAAGCTGTTCCTGATTCGTCGCCTGTTTATCATATACTGATGCGAAATGCGAATGAATGCACTGATGCAGTCAATAGGGTTTGCAGAAGTCCCCTGTAAAATATTGAAATTTGAGACCTAGGATTGGGATAAAGATTGGGATTGGTTGCTTATGCTTATGGGTCGATTTTGATGGGGGTCCTAACTAGCCTTGTCGAGACTTTGAATAAAAGGTAAATGGTAAAAGGCAAAAGACCTGAGAGGGTGCTTGCAAATTTGCTGAGAGTGGCTATCTTGCGCCGCTAATCTTCTCCCTTTAGGGTTTATACCTTTTAAGAATACCCTAATCTGGTGCCCTAGGAATATCCAAAAAGTCCAAAAAGCCTAAAAAAATACCCACCAAAGAGTATCTAGTATTCAGCGAAAGTTGCGCTGAAAGGGTCACTACCAATGAAGAGTGGGTGAGATATTCGAGAAAAGGGGGGTTGCAACTTGAACAGGGTGAATCTTCCAAATGGAGTATCGAGTATATGTACTGCGACGGCTGCAATGGTGTGGTAATATGCACGAAATCGCCAGGAATATCCTCGCAGTACCGTCCGTATTTCTCAACGTTCGGCAGGCAGATTGTTGACTGTTTTGCTTAAATCTTACTGTACTCGGCTTATTGTTTCGAATCCTTATAAGCAGGGGATTTGTGAAAGCGGCGTGTGATGGTGGAAACTGCTTCAAAAAAAGATGGTGTGGAGAGACTCAAATAACCCTACAGCCTCACAGTCGAGAAAGCTGTTTTTTGATTGATTTCTATATTTTTAGGGTGGATCGATTGGTTTCGCTTTTCCAATGAATTACGAGGAAATCTTTCTTGTTTAGTCGTTACTGCACTGAGCTGCACTGCACCGTATTGCCGGTTTGCTTGCTTGCTTGCTTTCTCCGGCCAATATTTTTTTGCCCTTATTGGGTTTCGCCTTGTCGCGGAAGCGCAACGGTATTAGCTCCGAGTTTGATCTTTATGGTCGCAATCTAAGTTTTCGGGGGTGGGATTTGGCGTCTCGTGGAAACTAGAACTAGCTTCCGTTGCTGACAGTGACGGTTTAGCGCGTCCTTGGTAGAATGTATGGGTATGTAAAAGTGTAATCGAGATCCCTTGGAACTAACGTTTGTCGATCCTTTTATGATTGGGGGCTGAATCTTGGAAGAATAGAGTAATAGTGGTCTTGGAGCAGGCCGTGTGTGTGGTAGGGAGTACCCGTGTATACGCAGGAGTAGGCCGATGGATGATAATAAAAATTCCCAAATTGCTGACACTTTGATTGATGTAGGTACAGTATGGTGGGCTGTATGGGAGCACTGTAAAGTATGCAGGTGAAGATATGTTTGGGATAGTGGGTATGCGTGGGTGTGTATGCTTTCGAAATGTCTTAACGAGATATGATGTGGTTGCTATGTACTTTTGAAGAACTTCAATAGAGTAATAATCGAGAAATATAAATTCAAACTGAAATCGTTTCCACCTTCTCTTCTGGATATCCTCTTCTTTTGTTTCAATGTTTGCTTCGGGGATTAATCCGATCGAGTTCGATTGAAACAATAAGACTGCGGAAAATTGCAGAATTTTCTTGAGAACTAACGTACGAAAACTGTTGGCTGATGCAGTTAGCCTACGAAGTATTTCGTTAGAAAGACTCCCGATCAAATGAACAAGGATAACGCGCTCGACCCCAATGCAGGAGGATGATTTTGGGATAGTGAGAATGATTTGTGGGTGGAGGAGAGGTATTATGCTCCTTTCACAAAAAGGGTATAACGTGGCTGGGGTCTTAGATGCACGGCTGATCCATTGCGCCGGTTAATGGTCGAGGAGGATGATTGTAATAAAACATAACAATGACAACAACGATAAGAAAAGGTTCATGTACTGACGGGATGGGTGAACTTTCGATTTGTTGATGCTTGAGTATACAGTATGTATCAAGAGTGGCGGTATTCCAAACCCAGAACTGCAAGCTTAATTGGCAATTGATGGCCCCTTGGGCGTGCTGCCAGAGCAAATTTGATATGCGGATTTTAGATGGATGAATGGATGGATGTCGGTATCCTTGATGATGACTTGAAACGTTTCCTGGTAACGTAATTTTATATTGATGCGAGATGATGTTGAAGGAGCAGGATCTTGCAGATTAATGATATTGATATGTATGATGTATTGCAGGTTGCAGGTTGCAGCTTTTCAGAGAGGAGAGGATGCTGACATATATGATAGCCAAAATATTGATACTAACGCCGTCGAGTTTGGTTGGAAAGTCTCAAAGATATTTGCTAATCTTTAGCACGTGGAGTAGTCAATACGTCTATCTCTCCTAGTACATATCAGCTCTTTTCTCCTTCGAGCGGGTCGGCGTGATCTATCTCTGTAGCGAGTTCCAATCTCCTGGAACTGAATTTAACGTTACCAAAGCCGGAGGTACCGAAAAATACTCGTACAAAGTTTGAATCAATAAAGCTTCCGGGTGAACAGAACGTTGCGCAAGATCAATGGAATAAGATAGTGGCTTCCTAAAATCGACCAAGACTTTGATAGGAAGGACTCGAGTATGTTAGCTCCCATTAGGCTTCACTAACAAGCAGGACAAGATGTTAAATCTGACTAAAGATCATTGTCGATAGTTCAGGGCAAAGGCTTTGGATCTAGACGAGGCCCAATTAAAATCTCTACAGTTGGAGGTAAAACAACAAGCCGTGACGACCTTTCTTTGCACATACAAACTAACCCTTGAATTGAGGGTTCTTCGACGCAGGAACACAACATCTAGTTGCTGAAAGTCTATCTAGATTTGGTGGAGCCAGTGGATGATCTACCATATCTGAGCTATCATATCCATCAGGTACCGCCGGGTTAGAGTGCCCGAAGCATCGAGAGCCTCACAAGATTTCCTTTTCCCGCAAATCATCAGCGGCGCGCGGGGAAGGATTTAGTTAGTCAATCTCAAGCCTAAATCTTAAATGGATTTCAACAAGAAAGGGCCTGTAACCAAGGTAGCTAAGGTCTGATGTGCATATTTGAAGCGAGAATAATTAATTGGTCGATAGGGGATGCAGCCTGCCATTATCCATAGCTCTTTACGAGCTTCGATCCTTGAAATGCGCCATTAAAACGATTCCAATATGTCTACTCCTTGAAAAATTCAAAGGACGATGCAGCTCACAACCAATGAAAACAACTCATTCCATTTTGCAAGCTGTTTGTTTTCCCGGGAAAAGGGTGGAGACCTTCAACCTGTTGTGACACTACAATATTAGCAACTTAAGCGTTAGGGTCGTTTTGAAGGTAGGTCTGAAGAGAGTAGGTAGACTTAAAGTTCTTTTTTCTTTTCAAACTCAATATCAAGTTGTTGATGTTGCCTGTTTTCTTGTTACCAAATTTAGAAAATTTCTTTTAGTAATTTTTGCTAATTAGTTTAGAATTGATTAGCGTGGGAGGGGGGAAGTGACTACTATAGAGTTACCCCATTACCCCTACCTACCCCTGAACGTCCAAGGTTCGGCTCAAACTCTTCGCTCCTTACCATTGCCATCCCGACACTTTTAGGACCAAAAAATTGTAAACGGCACAATCAAGTACCGACCGACACTTGCTTGAATACCTAACTCAAAAGCATCGAGGACATAGATAGGTCAACTCACTTAATCCCCCTCTCAAAATCTAAAAGGGCCTTCTATCATGGTGACCTTCTATCATGGTGACATAGTACCATTGAAGATTTTCGGAGTTTATTGTCTCAGCCCCTGATAGTTAGTAGTTTTCGTTAATTGTTATCAGAAAAGGAGTCAATAATAATCCTTCATCGGATGGCAGTGGCTTGCCTTTAGTCTACATTTAGGGACATTAAGGTACATTTCGATAAATTACTTAGGTATCAGAAATACAACGACGCTTTCTATTATCGTCCATTTGACCCTAACTGACCGAGTCAAATGGTTCATTAGTGGGTCATAGCTAAGGTTTCCGCTTATAGGTAGGCATATCATATCAGCTGCTTCCCTGAGCTGCGATGTGCTGCGCCATGTTTGACATTTTTTGACATCTCTTTAGTTGGGGATTGGGGTAAATCCAGACGCCGTCGTTATCTGTAAGAATCCTTCCATCTATTCGTTCATTCATTCGTTTACAATTCCTTCTAACTCGATCCTCCTTAGCGAGAAAAGTTTTGGAAGGCGAAACTAAAGGTAGATCATCATAGATAGCCTCGTAAAGCTCACTCGCCCTGAACGGAGCTACACCTAATGCGAAATGCAATGTGCCGGCGACTATCTTTCGCATTCAATATGCATGTGCTTCACGCTTCCTTCTTCAGCAGTTCTTATTTCAAGCCATAAACGGAGAATTCCCATGGCGTCTGCTGTCATCTTCGATCTCAAAAAGTCAATGGATATTTATCTTACATACTAATTCCTATCAGGGCCTGGATATGTTAGAAATTCTCTTCAAGGATTAAAGACTTGTTGGATGGCCGTATTGATTCCTAAGAATTTTAGTCCAAAGAGCCAGTCGGTAGGATTCATCTCTTCCCCGCGTAGACTCTAAGTTTGGTGGCGTATCCAAAAGATTAAGAAACAAAAAAGCAAACAGAAGGCCGAAACTCCCGGGCAATCACCACTACGCTTCAGGGTTTAATTATCCGCCATACCTTTCGTCTTTCACGAATAGAATCCTCGTGTTCCAAAAACTCTTACGGGCAATCCTACCGACAGACCATACATCGATGCGCCTTCTCACATGCAGCTAAGCCTACATCCAAGAAGGATGCCGCGCCGATATTTGATCACGCACATACAATATCTGCGCAAAGGAGGATAATTGCTGTACTAAGCCGGAACTTCCCTCCAACCACGTGAGTTTGGTTCCCTTTTCGCCCTCCTCTGACTGCAAATGTACAGCACTGGTTCCAAGAAATTGCATTTCTTGCTTCTAGTCAGATACACGTATGTTTACCAAACAAGCAATTTCAATTCCAGCATCTAGACTTGGATTAAGACTCCTCCATTTCGCTCTTCTTGCATACGACCTAGAATGCTTTTCAAGAAATATCAGATCATCGGCAGAGTTATCGATCCTGATTGAAAAATCAAGACAAGGTTAAAAACATCTGCTTGCTATTGATTCGTTTAGAAAATGGCAAGTCAGAGCAAAGATCCGCGAAACCCAGCCTGGAAAGGTTGGTATGGTTGTGGCATGCCATCGAAAGTAAGTTGTCGGCTCGGGCCGGTATTATTGTTTCTCTCAACGGTTTATGCTTATTAGAATATGGAATATAGGGTATGGTTCTCAGGACTGAGAAAGCGTAAATTTTCATCCAACGAGCTTTTTTCTCAATTTGATTCCATCGTGAGATCTCCAGCTTCTCTTGAAGAAATCGAGTCAAGCCTTCCCTATCACCTTCAGCCATCCCAGGAATTCTTTATAACAATACAAGTTTCACCGCAGCGGCACTGTCGTGCTCAATTGTGTAGTGGTATGCGATCTCTGTACCATGTGATAAATCGCTCCCGCTCAAGAAAGATACACCTTAGGTAACACATCCATTTTCGGAGACACCCAATCAAGGAACGCATTCACATCTGCAAGATGCAACTTCTACGTTTTTCAATACAAGGAAAAAGCTCAAATTTCTCTTTCTTTTCTCTCGTTTTCATTGGAACTCTGACCAATGGTCGCATATGGTTATGTTAATGTGCCGTTGATTGGCATGGGTTTTGGCTTCTGCCAAGTGCCAACAATAACTTCCCTGAATGCTGGGAGAAGAAGAGAAATTTGGCTGGCTTCTCAATATCACGTCGACGAGGTAGGGTAGTATAGGACGGTAATCAACAATCCAATTTGGGAATGCAACAAGATCATTGTTGTTTTCTCCTCAAGTTAAGGGATTGTATTGTTATGAACAGGGAAAATTAAGGAGGGATGCGTCAATATCGGGAAATGTCCGCTTTAGCGAGGGAAGCAATGGTTTGCATCCGGACTACCACTGACTAGGATATGACTAGGTAAGCCATATAGAATGAATTACCAATTTCCCAGTGATCGAAAATTTGATGCAGGTTTTGAAATATCAAAATTATGCCGGCTTATTCCATAGTATATAGTTAATAAACGCTGCTGTAGTATTGACTGGTTAAGGACCAACAGACCAGTCAAATGAGATGAATGAAGAAAACAGTTGGGAAGATCATAGCATCTAACTTGAATAGGGTACAGTTCCATGTACATGTACATAATACCTCGTTCTCTTCCATTAGCACTTTCAAATCCCGACCCTTGGGGATTGTACCCGTCAATCCATGTCAATATCGTATATCACTATTTCTAATGCTTGGGACCCTGCGGGGTCATTTGGGAAGACGGGTCAACAATATGCTTAGACCAATCAAAGTGACCATGAATGAAAGAAAGCTAATTAATCTTATTCTTTTAGGAGTGGATTCTCCTATATCGTATGATACTCTTGATAATTATTCATATGATCGTAGGAAATCATTCAGAGGAATAATTCAAAGCACTTGGTACATTATTACTTACTTAAAACTTCAACAAAATTCACGATGTTGGCGTAGTTGGTGCAAGCTCATCGATGTCGCCTAATTGTTGATTTGCCCCTTCATCACTAATTTATATCCTCTCTGGTTAGATTGATCTTCATTATACTCACACGCGCATGGTAAAATCCCAGCAATAATTCCTCGTAAACCTATCTAGTTGTAGATATTCTTCAAGATAGACTATGCTAAAAAAGTCATTGATATCCATCCAATCATTTCCCCTCTTTGTCTTCCACTTCTTTCGGTTCAATTCTCATTCTTCTCTTGTTCTGTTTCATCCTTCGTTTCCAGACAAAATTTTTATCATGATAATCTTCCGTCCTGAAACCTTTTTCTTCATCATTTCGGGTTTTCATCACAATATGTACATCATCTGTCTCAGAAACATTAAAGCTATCATATCATATCAATCAGGACCCGCATCCGGATCAGGATCAATGTGATGATTTTCATGGTGATCTCATAATCTAATCTCACGAACGCTAAGCTTTTCACATTTTGTTCACCCCGCCGCTACCCGTACCAACAACAGGATTCCCGTACAATGGATTCATACTTACGCCTCTTTTCGGTTTCCGACCTTTAAGACCCGGAATGGTGGGACTGTTTTCTTTGACATCTACATTAATCCGAGTCTCCGGTTTCGGGTCCAGAGTCTCGGTTTGTCCTCCTTCTCCCTTCGGCCTCTTCATGAATTGATGTTACTAGTCAGTAAGTAGCCAGTTGACTTATAAGAAGGTATGATGCGATTAAGTCTAGAGTAATGACCTAGATATCTAACAAGCACATAAAAGACAACTAATGAGATACAAGATGCATACCGTAAAGCTGATGAAGTATCCGTATAGCAACTGTTAACTATCAACTACCAACTTTCAAGCATCTTTCCCCCATTCTTCACCAATCAACACACTCATCATAACAATCAAACAATGGCCATTCTTCAGCAAGATGGCGACGCACAGATCTCCACCAATATCTCACCCTGTCCCTTCCTCTTTCCCCAAATCAACCAACGTTACGCAACATGCAGCCGCATGACCAAAGGCTACACAAAGTTTGGAACTAAGAAGCCTTTAAGCCAGTGATTGTCAAATTCGGAGCTGCAATCCCGGCTCCCATGGGGGTTCGGTTGAATTCCCGTTTTGTTCGTGCGTGGGTTTCGGCTTTGTCGTTTGTGCTATCACAAAGTTACTGGGAGAGTTGAAAAAAGCACAAGAGGAGAGAAACCTTGATTCTCTTGATGAATGGGCTGTTTCTTTGGCATTATGATTTGTTCAGTGGCGAGGTGGCAGAAAATTCTGCAATGTGGATGTGCTGATATGGTTTTCACTTTTGGGCGCAATGGGGGAGAGATAGGTAATGGAAATGGTAATCGAAAGCGAATGTTTTCATGATGAGATGGTGTGATTGGTGGCGTTGAATTGGGTCGAGGATCTTTCAAATTGAAAGTCGTATTTCAGTGGTTGGAGTTAGTGTTGGGCTGAGACTCACATTGGAACTGGACACAATAGAGATCATTCAATTCCTATGTTACTCAGTCTCCCATACAGATGAATGGATACGAGAATGTTCATGATCCATGAACATGGTACAGTAGGGTAGAGGATTGGGAAGATCGAAATTGGGGGTCAGGCCAAGGAAGGCTAAAGATGATTTCGTTTTCGTGAGACCGGCCTCACTTCATCTCACGGTGTCTACCTTGCCGCTTGTCTAGCGTTGTAGTTGTGCAGGGTAGTGGCTTGGATAAGTTTGATTGAGGTTAGAGTTGAAGTGGGGGTCTGAACCATCATTCGCGTCAGGAGTGTCAGGTGGGTGTTCTCCGGGATCTTGCTGCAATTTTCAATCTCATTCTCCATCTTTTACTTTGGCAATTACCATTACCCACGGAGATATCTCCTGGCGCAAACGTATTGGGTCACTCAACGTCATGCAGATGAGTATACTCAAGCACAAACAAGGGGCAAGGCAAGGCAGCATGAAGTGTCCAAGGTCTGAGTCGTCGGGCGAACATACACACTACTGCCTATCCCATACAGCACATCAAGTCAAACAATCACATGCCACTTCCCTATGTTTCCTTGACAGCCATTGCATAGAATATCGAAGAACGATTCCCCAATAACAGGTAGAGGAAAGGCCGATGCGCCTACATGTTTGCTTCATGCGCGGAAGGCCGAGCCTAACATCTCGTCAGTACTGCACTGAGCCTATAGCCTGAGTCGGCATAACAATAGCATCCCCGTGGCAAAACAAACAAACGAGACAAAACAAGGCAAGACAAACTGGCTTGCAGCATTTCTTCTGCATCTGCCCCGAGTACGGTAACTATAAAAGGGATTACCCTAATGCAGATGTATGTACGTGCGCGTGTGCGTGTCATAACTATATTCAAATGAATGAAGCGAAGCAATTTCCTATCTCATCATTCCGCTACTGAAGTGGAATATCCAGGGATCTTTCCAAGTGGAGTGTTTTAAATCACTATTGAAAATCCATCCCGGGGTCGCACAAGGCAGATTTATTCCCGCTGTGGTTGGGTTGGATTGAAAATTGAAATGAAGATGAGGATGCAGGCGTGCTCATGGATGTTTCTTACTAGCTGTGAAGTGATTTGAGTGAGTGAGTGAGTGAATAAACAATGTGATTAGGCTAGAGATATAGCTGTAGGCATGGAGACTAATGCGAATGAAAGTTGGGGGCGCACCCTATCGTATGTTTGACAAGACAAGCCAAAAAAAAGAGATGAGATGGCGGTGGAGAAATTTGAGAAGTTGATGACGAAGAATTGGTGGAAGTAATAAGAGGTGTTGCACCAAAGAGTGTTCCAAACTCTTCACCGTCTTCTTTCCTTTACTTCATGAGTGATTTCGACACTACTTTCTGCAGTCTTCCATTGTTATTTTGCCGCGAGTAGACGATGCCAAGCGAGTTACAGCCTTGTTCATCTACCATTAGCTCCCGGGACTCGAGAGCAAATCTTAAGTTTCACTGGCACCACGATTTCTAACTTGAATTAATCTGTTGTGATGTAGTTAGTGATACCTTTCTTCAACTCCAAGCTTCAAACAACTTTGAATTGTATGTCCAATTAAGGTTCTCGCACTACCAACCATAGCGCAGATCCCCCATTCTTAAGAATCCCAGTACATACCCGTGCTGACCATCTCACTCACCCAAGTCAGTACCATCCATACATAATACGCTAAGGGATGTCGGCACAGATACCGAAAGTATGACTTGCAGTGAAAAGCTTGTATTGATATCACGTAAACTCATCTACTATAGCAATTAGATCCAGGAAGTGTTCAAAGGCTAAAGGGTAAACAATGATATTTGTTGACGTGAAGTGTTGGACCTTCCAAGACTCAATAGTGGCACATTACAAGGGACATCCCTTCATCTCCAGGCAGTCCTTTTAAAAACTACTAGGTATTGACTCCGCCTTCCAACATCTCGGCCCCACACCGAGGCGAGTCTAAAACCTAAACTCAAAATTAACTTCTTTCAACTTCCCCTTAACTTTAGCTAATCCTACCTGTCAATAACTCCCTCTAGGTTTGCACAGTCCTCCTGCCCCTTGATGAACTTAATATAACCTCCACAAGAACCGAAGAACCGAAGAACCGAAGACGCGAAGTTGCGAGGTAGCGAGGTAGCGAATGTTTACAACTTTCTTGGCGCTAGTTTGTCAAGAAACTAACTATCAGGCTGATCTCATGTCATCGTTTTCTACCTTCAGCTACTCCTCTTTTACGGAGACTTCTCTGTTTTGGAGATGATAATCATGGGTTAAAGGGGATCGACAATGGGATAAGTAGATTGATACAAGGAGAATGGATGAAGCAATTAGGCACCAAGAATGAGATGGAAATTGACGGATTGAAGGGGGAACATGGATATGAATAGGGCTATCTTCGGACAAAAGACAGGATCAACATCACAGGCATCGTGAAAGATGAGATTGAACTACTTTTGATCAGTGGAAGCATTATATTTGTGACTAGAGTCAAACATCACCTCTTTCGGGAATCAGTTAGACTCTGAGCTCTCATGAAAGACTAGGTTCATTGTACGATAGACGTAATTTTGAATACAGTGATTTGTTTCTCAAGTGTTCACTCCCTTTGCCTCTCTAGTTTAAGAATCATCCATCAATTTTGTATCCCTTCTTATGACCGCGTCAATTTCCTGCTTGGCAGTCGAATTATACCGAAGTTGTCCCATTTCATCCCATCCCATCTCATGCCACACATTTCTCCTCTTCACACTGAACGCTACTGTCTCAAGTACCATAGTCATGAAAATCCAGAGAGTAACAAGAAGTAGTAGGCATGTTTTGACTACTAGATAGAATACTGCAGGCTTCCAAACAGTTCCTTGAATACATGAGTTGAGACTTGAGAAAGCAGGAAAAGGGCTAATGCCAACCAAGTTCGTCCTCTTATATATTTCATTCTTCGAATCATAGAAATACCATGAATTTCATATTTGCCCCCTAGGGTGCCCAGTTGTCTAGACTGCATTGCAGATAACAATTTTCAATCCTCAAGCCTTAGGAGTGATTTGCTGATTCAGAGGATTGAAAGTTCCAAATGAATCCAAAACAGAAAGCCAATCCTATATACCGAGTAAGTTCAATTCATGACATGAACTATCTCGGACTTCAGTCCAGACTATTCCAGACTCTATCTCAGCCAAGTTGACAATCTATCACCCTCTTCTGGCTCATCATATCTCGAATTTGCTGGTCATTCGGCTCTGATACAGGAGGAGAGGAAGCGACGATACTGAACTCAGCATCTCACTGTCTTAGGTCTCAACCTCGGTATGAAGAAGTGTGTTATGGACATCTCATTGAGTTATCTATACTCGTTGTAATATATATACAAGTCAATCACGAGCACCGTCATCTACCTATCCATGCAGCCCGTTTATACCAACTTAATGACCAAACTCCAGACACCATCAGCTGTCCTATCGATCTTCTAAGAATCCCAAGCACTATTAGCGATCGCCGTTGCTAGTTCATCATTCCAATTTCTAAGGGCGGCACCTCCAACGATCGGTCCAGTGGTCTCCTGTATAGGACCTCTCGGCCTAACACCGTTGAGATTTGGATCAGTAATGAGATCCATCCACTGTAGCCCTTTGGCTTTCCTCATCCTGTTTATATGAATCCCAACATGCACCCCATCCGATATAGCCTTCCCATAATCGAGTTTTTGTTTCTCGGACCACGCTTCAAAATCCGGCATCTCAGAGTCCAGTACATCTCCTCTCATCCCACTCCTCAGAATCAAAGTGCCCAACCTTCTCCACTGATTACCCCAATCCACACCATTTGCGTCTGTCAACGCTAATATCCACTCTACACAGCCCTCCAAATCCAGATACTCGAGTCCATAAACTCCATTCGCCAATTTCTTCAACACTAGCGCTGACTCTGAATAATCCCCATCCAAAGACCGTGAATACATGTTGCTAGCACCATACTGAATATCTCTTCTTCCGGAGATTGGCGACTCAAAAACAGTAGTGCTCGAGTTTGGAGTGAGTGAAGGGGGTGGCCAGTAAGCGAGGGAGAGATGAGTGAGGGTTTTGAGATGGGGCGTGAGAGCAAGAAGACGAGGCCAAGAGATTGAAGGTGGAGGATGAGAGAGAGATAGGTGAGTGAGATGTGGAAGAGTTGCCGGCAAAGATCGAGGTATTGATTCTTTGTTGATAGCGGTAGTTGTGAGAAGGGTTGAGAGCTGCTTCAAGCTAACTGACCTTCCCATTGAACCACCAAGATCCAAACGAAAGAAATCATCATTATTTCCTCCGGCGGACCTTCCATCGAATTCTTCCTCCCAATCCTCTGTCTCTTCTTCAACCAGTCCTTCTGCTCCATTACCACTTTCAACAGCGCTTTGTTCCAGTATCGGCGAAAGAAGCAAATTCTTCAAGCCTTGATACCCAACCCCTTCCTCCGGCCCGTAAACAGCGATATAGCTCAATAGCGCCATTCTCAAACCGACTGGCAACATCGCTAAATTGTTCGACTCATAAACACTCATCTCCGTCCAATCCCTCGCTAACCCCCTCAAACACATCTCTAGCAGACTCCTTCCTCCATTTCGGCCATTCCCATTTGTATCATCACTGAGACCGGGGAAATATCCCACCCGCCTCTGGAATAACCTCCCCTCTCCTCCGCTTTGTTGTAGGCGGAATCGTCTTCGCACATCAGCAGGCGCGTGTCTACTTCCTTCTAGCCAACTTCTGGGTGGCGCGGGACCAGCTGGTATGCGCCGTCCATTAGCATCGAAGCGCCGGCTGTGAACAGGTCTGCGCGGTGTGGGAGAAGGAGTTTCGGTATGTGAGAGGAGATGGCGGATTTGAGGAGGGAGGGTATGAGGGGAGGGACTGAGTGAAGAAGCGGCGCGGAGGTGTTCAGTGGGGGAAATACCGATCTTGCGGGCGGAGTTTATTAAATCGTTTACGGATGGAACATTTTTATCTATTTCACGATACGCGCATTAGTTGAATGATCAGTGAGAGGGTGTGGCGGGGTACAATGGGGGAGGGGGGTTGTTCCGCATAGTGGACGTACTTTGAGATGCTGATGCCGAAGCAGAAGCATTAGAATTAAGTGATGGATGGACTGTACTGGGAGGTTTCGAGTATTGTGATGTAAATCGTTTTTTAGGCATGAAGAATAAGTTCTTGTGGTTTTGTTTGTTATTTGCAATTTGAAGGAGGACAATTGGGATAAAGAGTATGGGCGTTGTGGGGTGTCCATGAGTCCATATATTGCGGGTGCTTCAGCACGGTGCACCCTGGAAGCTTGGGGCTGCCAATGCCTGGAATGGGCTGTAAGAGTTAAAGAGTCACATCACACTGATTAAATAGGCGAGATTGATGAAGGAGTGAGTTGTTGGAGTGCAGTATTAATATGAATGATGATGACTCAAGATCATCATTAGCAATCACAGCACTCATCACTGCTGATATATACATAAGAATTTAAATATACTGTGACTCATGGATGCAGTCATACTGTGCTTACTATTATTTGATAGTTTGTTGTATGGAGTATCCCACTCTTACTCGGCTCATCTCAACATCTACTTCGTACTTCGTACACTTTCAATTATCAGCAAAGCCAATCTTTCATACTTACAAAGTACGTAGTACTCCTCGTTATATCGCGTTTTTCATTATGCAATACAGCATGGCCTTATAATTAAGAACCAGATTGTTTGTATTCAAACCAACATCGTGGCCACATCATGCTGACTCCTTCATTAACATCACTTCTCAAATGTTCAACTCTCTTGCTCTAGTACCAAGTAGTGCTTCAAGAAAGTAGGCGATGCCTATTATTAGAGCTGTTAATGCAGTTGCTCGCGACCGTGAAGGGATTAATCACATGGCGTTTGGTATTCTCACTGAAGCTTGTATCAGCCTGCTATAGTCTCTCTCTCTCTTTTTATATTTACATTTTTCTCACAGTTTTCCCTGTGCAATCATTAAGTCTCCAGGACGAGTCTCTCATCAATGGTATCATAGCCATCAATGATATAATAGTTGTGGTTTCGACTATTGGAGGACTCAAAACAACTTGTTATTCGGGAAATCCGAGGCGTTACGGGTGCAAGCCATCCAATATGGGCACTCACACACCAGCCAGGCGAAGTATGGCTTGTTGTTCGAAGTCCTAAGTTTGAAGTTCCTCAATCTCTTCACAAGTTTTCGAGTGACTCGAGTTGGTATGCTGTTTATACCCGATGATATTGGATATTAGACATTTGATTATGACATTTTTCTATTGCTATCACTAGTTATTACTGCCACTCTTAATGTAATTTCAGAAGTCCCCGGAGCTCGATCCCGTCGTGTAACAAGCCTGCCACTCATGATATTGCCTCGCATCCATATGGACTAATAGCGGTATGTATTGTCAAACAACAGCTCGAAGCTACTTCTAATACACAACTCGATAAGTGGTTTACTATTAAGAAATGCCTATCTTCTAATACTATGCCCATGTGAACCATGAATTCTACGCTTCCAAATCAGAATTGAGAAGAAATGATGTGGTGTCGATATAAGCCACGAGTATCATGCTTTGGCAATGTGCCAGCGTTTTCTGTAGATATATATACTCGATTGGATGCCCGCGTATACGTTGCATTCATATCTGTATTGAAAACCTTAGTTACTTTCCAACTATTGTCTCTCCACTAGAAGTATGTTTCAAAGGTACATAGGTCTATTATGAGGTAGAATATTATCTCAAGTTGTTCATCAACTGGGCTTTTTCTGTCGTTTTCTTCTCCTTACATGCTCGTTGATTCGATTCCATACAAAGCCTACGATGGGGGATATGGATATTCAAAGCCTCAAAAATGTGGTGCAGATGTCAAAGTGAAGAATTCCGATGTTTAATCTTGGATTTGTTTCTCTAGCACACCGTTTGTCACTAAATGACGTCTTATTCCAGATGTAAGTGATAGATATAGACTAAACGACGAACCTGCTGAATTCGATTCTCCCAGTGGAATGACTGTCAAATCTATACCTGCTATTGGGCCCGATAGAGGCCCAGTGAAGATTGCATAATCTCTCAAACAAACTTGCGTGAATTATCATACTACTGGCAGAGAAATCTATATAACCACAGGAGTTAAAACGGATGGATGATCCCATCTTAGGAAGCGTTTTTCAATTTCTGACAGACCCTACCAAGGATTCTATCAATGCACTTTATTTGAATGTGAAGCTGGATTTTCAGGATGTTTACAGGTCACTTCGAGGTAGATATTGCATTTGCTGCAGCCGGATCATATATTTTTTCAACATTTGCATCAGAAAGTTTGTGAACAGTCAAGTGCGAGTGGATATTCATACTCACAGCTTTTGGGTTAATCTGGCTTCGCTGAACAATAAAGACGAGGCTGGCCTGATATTCGAAACCGAATCGATCTTTATAGCCAACGGTCAGGTCGACATCGCACACAATTGGATCCAAGTGAAATTCCCAGATGATTCTTCTATGGTACTCAATCCACTCAGTACAGGACTTGGAGAAGAGAATTCTTAAGTACTCCATGATTCCCTGGTATATTCATAACAGCATTTCACATCAAAAATAACAATTAACATTAAAAGAAAGAGAATCAGCGCTATACCAGCGGAAATCAATTCTGGGGCAGCTTGTGTCACGGTAGATCTTAGGTAGAAAATGCAAGCCGGTACCATGGTGGAATTATTCGGCTTCACATCCAAATTCGAGGTAGAAGCAGGTGCGTATATTGATGCTCCTCATTGCCATGCTTGCATCAAATATTCAACAACCAAGCCATCAAAAATTGGTTTCACAGAGTAGTTCTATATTGATGTTGCTGTCTATGCCAAATGTGTGAAGGAAATAAACTATGCTTCATGAGTAGCTGGACCTACCGTTGGCAGCAACTCTGTACAGCTGCCTTCAAATGCTTTATCAGCCGCATTTTCTCAACTCGGAAGAGCTTTCTACCTTTGTCAGCAAGCCATCGTATCATTCCAACGCCAAAAGCCCAGATAATTTCAAAAAGGAGTACATCCAAGGTCTGTTGCTGTCCCCTGTGAAGGATTCCGATTCATCTTCACTCACTCGTTCACACACCAAGTAAATTCCTGAGAATTCATTGTATACGAGCTCAACAAAGAAGTCTCCGAGACCAGGCTCTTCGACGGAGAAGACATGAACTGGGACTGCGCCTCTCCCTCACGAGTGAGGCAAAGGCATGGTTACAAAAACTGGGATAAAGCCATCAGGAACAGGCTCGCATTTAGGTACCCACTCGAGCACACGCCTGACCATCCTACCAAGTGGCTCTCTTAGTAATATAAGTTAAACACCTACTTAAGAATATGGATCATCCTCTATTGGAATTTGGCAGCACCAAAGTTCCTTCTTCGAACAGCGCTTCTCATAATTCCACCAAACCAGTCTTAAATGCCGTTCATTTCTATGGATCTGGAATATCAACCGAAATCAACCATTCCAGTGAAATACCAAAGTCTCATCTTGAACCAAGAGACCCTCTGGCACAGGATCCATTCATACAAAGACTTCGGGCACTGCTCCAGCAATCCATATGATTCTAGTATTTCTGAAATAGCCACAACTGCAATTAGCGAAATATATCTCTTTACCTTGAAGTGTATCATTTCAGAATTCGACCACTAACTTATCTCCGTACCTGCTCCATTCGCACAAATGATAGTAAGCCCGAGTCATCTTCCATCGGTGGCATCAAAGTATCCACTTCCCCGAATTCTACCATCACAAACGGCGCAACATTCCTGACAGCTACTGGTGATCCTCACACAACTTTCACCGATGGTGCTTTCATCGTACCAACAGGAAGTGAGGCAATACCGATTCGTTTTCTACCTCTACCTCAAGCGATCTCACAAATATTACTGTTAGTTCCACAAGTACTTATACCATGTATGATTGCGCATCAAAACCATCTGGTCTCCATCCAGCATGCTGTATTTAGTACTCCTTACAAAAGCTATCGTCTAAGACACAACATTCTATCTACCCCTCCTCCAAATCTCCCATAGAACTCCCCACCATCATCCACACCGCCTACTACACCTCATCTATCCCCGTGGCTTTCCTTCCCCTTTATCTCCCTCTCCTCCTTCTCCATCGACCCCTCAGTCCTCACAAACAGCAAATTCTCTACCCTCGGAACCGACAAAGTCCCAACCTGCATAAATTCCAGCTTCCCCCTCACTCTCTTCCCCATCCCTACCAAAAAATCGAACCCAGAATCATCTAATCCAAACCCGGAACATCCATCACCGCACATTCGCCCACAGTCCCCCAAGTAGTCACAGAGAGCCCCCGATACATACCCAGACAAAGTGTCTCCTGAACCCACCTGGACCCGTCACTTCAACCACTACGGCTGGAGGATCCGGAGGAAGAGGAGACTATAATCCCTCGGGTAATATTACTACTTCTGGAGGAACTGGAAGTGCAAGTGGTGGAATATGGGGAACTGCGAGTCGTACGAAAACGAGAGGATCGGTTTTTGGGACGAGGGTAACGAAGACGAATTCGAAAAGGGGTGGGAGGAGAACTATTGGTACCGTGACGCTAGTTCTATTGCGAGTGCGAGTGGTGGATATGGAAAAAAGTATGGGACAGCGGCGGTGAAATATAGAGACATGATGAGTAGATTTGTACTTCTTCTGTGAGATACTCTTATTTACCTTGGGGTTATCGTCCTGTTAGGAATCGTGATGATTTCATGAGCTCCTTTGTGCGAGAGAATGCCGACAACAGCCAGGAGTCGAATCTAGTTCCATGCGTATTGAATTGTACTTTCGATTAGCCAATTAACGTTTCCAATATATAAAAACTGTGCTACCGACCATGAGATATCATTGTATACAAAGTTCTTTCTTCGACTTCCTTTTACCCGAAAGAGAACAATCACCTCCAACCTGCTTTAGAAAGCACCAAGGGGGCAGAGGAAGAGAACTTCCTTGCCGAGCCGGCGAACCCGGCAGTGCTCAAGATGGACAAAAGGGGGATTCGCGACGTACAATTCTCTTAACCCTCCCGGATATCAGAACCACTACCCATCCCTATTACTTTTGAGAGATCCCACAACCATCTTCTAGCCTGACGCTGGAATGCTGGCCGAGAGCTGTACAGTACCAGGCAACTTATATTAACATTTCCCCCAAATTACGGACTAAAATCAGCATGTCGAGTTGTAGAATCTTCACACCAGGATGTCTCATTTTGCACAAGGATTTCAATCATCCTGTCTAAAATTTTTATGATTAACAGGCGTGATTTTATTTGAAAATGCTAATTAATCGGAACATTGAGATTATTTGAAAACTCGACGACCAATGAGATTAAATCTTTCAGCCCTGAACTTTCGGTGTACTTCTAAATGTGGAACTTGTTTAGGAAAACATTCAATCCGAAATTGGGCAATCCGGAGATGCCATCCAGAACGTCATTGATCAGAATGCCTTCGAGTAAACTTTGTTTTCAATATTTACAAGCAAGAAACGCCATCTAGGTGCAATAGACAACAATAATACATAAGAAAGTAAATGGATTAACCTCATAGGTTACTAAGATGTTGAGTTTTTCACGCTCTCTGCGATCTTCGGGTCTGTTTTTTTTTCAATGTCTCATTCTTGCCATCACAATGCCACATGCGACACACCGCGCACACAAACGCCAAACTCCCTGCCTGTCACCCATGATCATGAATTAGCCGTTCAAATAACTTCTGATGGCACCTTGAAGTTTGCTTGCACCCTCTCCGAGGACTTGAGTCAAGTTATCCAAATCGTCTCCAGCCGTGACACCAAATTTCCTCACGAAGTCCTTTGCGGCGGTTTCGAGATCACCGTAATCTTCTCCGACCTCTTCTTCCTCGGGCCTTCCAAAGTAAGCGTTTGAAGAGATAGCTGTAGCTCCTTCAAAACCTTGTAGGCGAGTCTTGGCTTCTGATTGTGCGCTTGGGTCGAATGACCCTTTGCCGAAAAACTCGTCGGACGAAATGCCCTTTTGGCTACCGAACTTTTGACGGGCGTATTTTTCATCATCATCTGCAGAATTGTTAGCTATGATACTTAAAAAGGCGCTAGCTCATATATGTGATATCTTACCTTCTTTTGTGGCCTTAATAGGTCCCACTGAGCCAAAACCACCCATCTTCTTTTGTGTAGTAGCGGCAGGTTTTGAACCTCCGACTTGTCCAAATCCAAGTCGTCCCATGCCCATTCCGAGTCGCTCGATCTCGCCATTCGAACGCTCTCTGCTGTGGCCAGAACCATATCCTGCCCTTCCTGGGCTCACTGGTGTTGGCGCAGCGATGCTGGAGAGATCTGTCTTGGCAGTAGTTGACTTCTTTGTCGCAGCTTCTTCAGCCTCAGGGTCATAGCCTAATTTCTCGATTCTCTCGGCTTCTTCTTTTGCTTTACGCTCGGCGGCATCAAAATCAATTACATCGCCTGTTACCTTCTTCGCACCCAATTTGGTTTTCTTGGCGCCGAGGACATTCGCTTTTCGTGGTCCAGTTCCTGTTGTAGTTCCTTTGCGCAGCGCTGCAGACGATGTAATACGGCTGGCAGCAGGCGCCGCAGTTGGACCTTCTGTTTTCCCGAGTGGTGATGTTGCTCTTGCAATTCCGTTACCAGCAGCATTAGCACCAGCGCTAAGGAAAGGAGAAGGTGTTCGTCCAACAACAGGTGGTGTGGCAGTTCGAGATATTGGAGGAGTTGGTCGTTTGATCGAAGGCTTATCCCAAGATGAAAAGAAGTCATCATCAGGTTCGCCGGCAGGTGTGGAGGTTCCATCAGTAGCATCAGTCGCCGCATCAGTAATGACAACTTCGTCAGGGTATCTGTACATTGGTTAGCATTCAAATGTAACATTTCCAGAAAATGGCATACTCGGCAGCATCCTTAGCAGCACGTCTCTTCAACTCCTCCTTGTATTTCGTGGCCGCGTTTGACTGATATTTGGTTTTGGGGTCCTTGCTATTCAATGCGGCAGTCCCTCCATTTGATTGAAAGTATTTCGTCGCAGATTCGTTACCACCAACCTTCATAACCCGCAATTGATCCCATTGCCATTCTACACATCACATTAGCCTCTCCGATCTTCTTCGAGGTCGTTCGCCCATACATACGGTCAAGGTTTGTGGATCGCACAAAGGATATGTGAACACCTAAGTTGCGATGATTCGATGAACAATCAAGGCAAAGGTAAATTCCAAAAGGAACCGAAGTCCATGTTGGATTCTTTGCCCCGCAATCAAAGCATATCTATTCCGCGAAATATATTAGTATGTGCATCATGGTTACACCCTTTTCGAGAAAGTTTGTCTTGCGCACCCTATTTGCTGGCTTTGTCTTCAACTTCTCGAAGAGCTTTTGCGACTGCACCTTTGAAGCAAGAGCAGCCATGTTTGAATATCCTTAGAAGATATTATATAGATGTCGTTCGTTTCAGTTGGAGGTTGTTGAAGTTGTTGAAGCTGTTGAAGTTGTAAAAAACAAGAACCCCCTTTTGTGGATGAAATTCCAATTATTATGTAGTCGAGGGAATTGATTATTGTCTTGTCAGTGGTAGACTGGATGGCCAGATTGCCATGCAATCGCGTCAATTAAGGTTTGTATCTACTAAGCTTATTTTGGTAAAGCGGTATCAGATTAGATTACAGGCACAGCAGAAAATGGGGGATTAGTCACGCATTACCTAATCAACCCCACAATAGCTCTAGAAGCTCTGAAATTTATATTGATCAATCTCTACGAAGTAATAACAGTTTGAGTACCTCAAGCACCAGCTTTCACCTTATTGGAATAGGTATACTCGGTACAAAGTTCTTTTCTTGCAGGATTCATTTCGTAATACCCTCCTTTCATACCCCCTTTTGTTCTCATCTCATACATCCTCTTCTTCCCTTCCCAGACTCACATCATCTCTACATCGATATCTTCAACCCCTCCTCTCCCATCTTAAACCAATCCATACACCCGCCAAACTAAAGATGCTCCCCTCAGTCAGAGCAGCGTCTGTATTCAGTTTACCTCCATCACTGCGACCACTTCTCGCGACAAGGCTCTATGCGACACATACAGGCTTAGGTACTACGAATCCCTCGTCGCAACCAAAAAGAAAAGCCATTACAACCTTTAACGATGATGGCAGAGTTCCCTGGCGCGATTTATCGGGTCGAGAAAAGGTTGCTAGAACAACACAGCAGACTTTTAATTTAGGTACTGTTCTAATTGGAACAGTATTCACGGCATGGCACTCACGACTCTTTCATACGATGCATTTTTAACACTTAAAATAGGGAGGTGTCATCTATCTTCTTTACACAGAAGTGTTTGGACCCGAGAGTAAAACAAATCAATTCAATAGAGCGGCCGATCAAGTTAAGAGAGATCCAAGATGTATAGAGATATTAGGCAATGGAAAGAAAATAAGGGCGTATGGCGAGCCAACATCGAGCAAGTGGGCCAGAGCTGGGCCTATTGCGTATGTTCCTTCAAACTGTTTTTGAATTACCATGGTGCTAAATTTCACACAGGTCTAATATCACGAAAGATCGTCGAGGAGTGGAACATTTGGTTATGCATTTTAATGTTAGCAAATCTCGTTTAGCACTCTGCATTCATTACTAACATCAATCTACAGGTTGAGGGTCCACTGAATCAAGGTGTAGTGAACCTACACATGGTTAAACACCCGTCTGAGAGCGGATTTGAATACAAATACCTATTTTTGGACGTAAAAGGGCATCAGAGAATCTACCTTGAAAATGCAGATGCGACGAATGGGCCCGGGAAGAATAAGAGTAGATTCTGGGGGATAACGTGGCGATGATCTGGCACCTTTGAAACGTCCACTCCCAATCAAGAAATTTAAAGGCCCCGGAGGTCAAGAGTAGATTTTTATATTTCTCGCGGCCGGAAAGATGGAGAAATAATTGGGCTCCCAAGGCACTTTCCATTTATCGAATGTAGATTCGAATAATCAGGAACCAGTCTGTCAGGTCTTAGTGGTGCCGCATACCCCAATTGTTTAAAACTGAGTTGAACTATTGAATTGCCCCTCGAGCTTAGATGCCTCGAGACACTCTCCAATGCACCGGAATATATCAAACATTCAAAGTGCCTGCCAGGCCCTAGTGCTGCAGGTCACTTTCGATTGTTCAAATCTGCCTAAGTCGAACAATCCAGATGCCTATCAAGCTTGAATGCCTTCACCACTAGTAACCTATCACCAACATCTTCACCTCATGCGTTCAAAAACATACTGGTAGTCATCTTATCGTCCCTGCGGAAAATTATACACTGAAATTCATTATTGTCTTGAGCAGTGGAACGAACTGCATCTTTCAACTCGATGGCCTGACTTATCTCGCAGTATCTTGGTGTTCGTTATGGCCTTTGGGCTTCTTACCTACCACCTAGTACTTTTCTTGTAGCCAGGTAGATGAAGAAGGATCTTGGTTTCTTTATGTTTGAACCTTAGGCGGATCTGGATTGTGGAATTTAACCGTTTTTAATGGCTTATATCACCATTTCATTGCTCCAAATAGAAGAGAAAGTTTCCATAACTCTTAGCTTTGGAGAATCCGTTTAAAACCTTCGACTATTTCAATTCCTGAAGCTCACGATATCATCAAGCTTATTTCATCAATCCCTGCTTCATATCTATGCACTTTCACGTCTTCACGTTCGTACCCACACGGGCTGGGCATTCAATTGTGTATATATAGTTTTTATACTGCCCCCGATATTGCTAGTACAGACCAGCGTCTCTAGCCATGATGGTAGCTCCCGCTATCATTCCGACTCAATTCGACTTTCGTTCAATGATTAGTGAAGCAATAAAATTGCGAAAGGCTCTTGTCTTGTATTTCACCTAAAAACTCATAACGGGTTCATAGTATTTGTAAACTAACGATTGGATCTTTCAACGCAAAAGAGGTGTTTCCCGCATCTCGCCTCTATTTGATGGCTTTTAGAAGTATCTAATGACCAAGTTGGTATTCGATGAAACCTTTGAGATGACTTTCCCATATCTAAAGCCCACGAGAACATCAGATCCTTTTTTGAAATTGCAAAATCAGATCCTCCTCCCTAGAAATAAACATATGTTTGAGCGAATTGTTCTTCGTTGCGAGTTTCGAAGAAGTGCATAAGTATAAACTTCGACGATAATTTCTGGCCTAAAGTATGTTCATCCACCTCCAAACTCTCCTGCAGTACCTCTAGGAAGAAGTATTGAAATGAGAGGATCACCAGCAAAATTCTCATCTATATAAGCACGTAAATAAACCAGAATTAAGAGTTGCACCATGAGAAATCAATTTCACATCTTCAAACGTGGTACGAAGTATACGCCTAGGCCATTGCTTAATCTTCGGATGCTGGGAAAGAAAGTAGAAAATGACTGTTAGTGCGGCATGAGTGGTATGCGATCCAGCAGCTAGTAGAAGCGCGGTTCAGAACATGAGTTCGCTTTCTGAGTATGCTTTGCCGGTGTTTGGATCGCGTGCTTTTTGCAGGCGATGTCTGTAATTGTAGTTTCGAGACGACTGGGCAATTGTTTCTCTGTGAGAGGTATCGATTCCTTCGAATCTTCTGCAGCGTTGTTGAAGAAGATTAGTTTTTCTTTTTCTTGAATGCATTAGGTGCCTTTATAGTTCTCATTCACTCCTCTTTCAAAATCATATGACCCCTTCTCATTTTTCCTCCCTTTCCTCAACCAATCTCTCCTTAAAATTCTGATATTGATCCATCTCCTCACCTAGCCAGCTAGAACATGCTTTCCAGATTCCCTCTAAATCCCCATGTAAGATAGAGGTATAAGATGCGGATTGATATAGCAAAGTATGTAATGAAGTGGACATGGCAATTTACGAACGAAGCTTATACGAAGGTGGGGACAGAGGTGAGCCAGATGTGTGCTGAGGTTATGTTAGCAAATTCCATATGAAGGACTCCATCCAAGATGGGGGTAAAATGCGTTCGCATTGAGGCGTGACTTGACTATGGTTGAAACACGTTGTCACGTTTTTCTTGAACCTCACCTCACTTCAGCAATCATCATCAAATAATCAGCCCTTCCAATCACGTAATCAAAATCAACATATCAACAACTGGGTAAGCTAGTAACTTTCTCAAACCCTAGATATTGCTTCAAGGCACTGGAACTCGAACATCACTGCTGTCAAAGACTTCATAGATTCAGTAGGGCTGGGCTGGAATTCTTATAACCCAGTCAGCCTAGTCACGTATTTGTGTAATGGTGATGGAATCCAATTGATCCTGGGTATTTATCTATCATATTGATGTTGTTCTGGTCATCGAGAAATCACTAGGTAGGGAGTCTTCATCAGACATCGTACCTAGTAGTCTCGATTGATAACGTTATAATATCCAAGGTTCTCAAATTTCCCACGTGAAGCCAGTTATATAGTCAACTGCCAATGGTACCTACGACTCTCATTCTTTTTAAAACGAATCAAAATCAATCAATCAAGAATGAAGGAGAGAGCTGGGAGATTATCTCTGGGCATAATAACTTTATTTAGCTATATAATCCTCATGAATGTGCGAGCAAAAGTGGGATCTTATTTCCTCTGTTCGTCGTCAATTATTATTAACATTTGAAATTCCATCGTGAAGGAGATGAGGTGAACTGGTCAAGGGGAAATGGTAATATGTAGTCATCATCGCTACCAAAATAGGTAGGTAGGTAATCGCTCATACCTCGATTGTGTAATGAGATTCGAAGCTTCCATTTTTCATCGTTCCGACCGGTAATCGAGCTTGTACGAACGTCACTTTCGATGCTCGTTCCTTCCTTGAAATTCTCATGAGTCTGTTTCCAGTTTTTCCTATCTATAAAATTTGAGTCTCTCCCACACCCTTCTTTCAAAAATTGACCACCAAAGCAATCCCAAACCCCCGCAGCCACAGCAACAACAACAACAGAAACTTACCAAGAAAGTCTACTAGCCCGTCGCACCGCTATGAGCCCCCGTCGCCGAATCACACCTTCGGGCATCAACCCTCGTGTGCCCTCGGCCAATTCCTCTCGCTCCATCGCGCCTCTGGGCACTCATTCTCACGCAGTTTCGGCAGTCAATGCTTCGGTTTCGTCCACCAATACAAAGGACAAAGTCCCAGAGGGTGGTGACCTCTGGGCACTCATAATCTTCTTGATCGGGGTGGTGTCCGTCATGGTCTTCGGGCTTCTAACTTTTCTCGTGGCCGGAAAGATGGAGAAGAACCTCGGTGCCTTTGTTCGTGACCATTGGTCAGATCTGGACTGTGGGACTGGTCCGTTGCTAGTCATTGAGGTTCGCAAACCTTCGGGTCTGTTAAAGGCAAAGCTTCCTTACCTGTGAGTATAGTGTAAATTGTATTACTTCATCTTCAATAATTTGCTATGACTTCAATCCCCGATCAGTTTTTAGTATTTTTCCTCATATTCATCTCATTGGCCAAATGGTCAGTGAACTTTCGGTCCATGTTTTTTGGTTTTTCTGATTTGCGTTTTCATCTGCACCAATACCTCTTTTCAGTCTTTCCCCCTCATTTTATACCATCTCAATAATTATTTTCAATTTCGTTTCTTGCCAAGACTAGTAATTTGTCTTGCCAGGTGGAAAAACTTGACAATTCGTGTAATTAGCCAATATTTGCAGCTTTTTGAAGGGAACTCAAGGAAGTTCCTTTCCTCAAAGCTTCTCTAAATATTAAAGGAAACTAATGTTGACAGTTCATTTGTGGAGCGGATCATATCAAAAAATCCACCCCTTTTGTTCGGTGAACTTACCATTGGGCTTTCCACACTTGAAATGCAGAGAGTTGAAAGGATTCTCAAAAAATTTCAAGAATTAGAACCTATAATCGACATTCACTTCTTTCTTATTTGATCTACCGTTATGCCTCTTCATGCTCCACCGAACTCAGAGTATCTGAGGCATTGGTAGCAGATAGGCAATCGAATTACTTCGTATGTTCGGTGTGCCGAGTGTGTTGAAAGTATTTCAATATTCATAGCATCTTAAGCAATGCATATCATCTCAATCATGATTCTTGAAAGCATTGCTTCCTTGCCACGGGGAGGGGTGATTTTATCATCTGATTGACCCTGAATCAGTGGAAATTATGCGTTTGTCGTACCATATCATAGCTGAATAGCTTCAAGATAGACTTATCAATCGAAAGTAATCGATGGATTCATCTCGTCCCCTGCAAGTTCAACATGAGTATCATCTCACTTATACGTATAATCCTGCACATCCATAGCGTTCTAGCCACTTAAATTGTGTCAAGCATCCAACACTGTGTCAAACATTCATTGTACTTTGAATATCCGAGTTGGGCACTCGCAGCCCTTCATATGTTCAAAGTATTTCAATTAGTCATTGCATCTCATACTATCATAACATCTCATACTATCATAGCTTATCATACTTTTGAAGTATCTCAGTTAGTCAAAGGCTTTAAGATAAGCATGCTATGTCAGACATTCAAAAAAAAAAATCCATATCATAATCGCCTTACATGTCTTCAAAGACTTTGAGACATTCAAGGTATATCAGATATTCAAATCACTCCCCGACTCAGGCTATATATTCATCTCAAACATTCAGAGGCTTCCAGGCAATCAAGGCATTTCATATACTCAAAGGTTGAGGATATTCATAGTGCCTGAGATTCCCAAAGTATTGGAAACATTCATATGATTCCAAACGATTAGTTCTGCCATTGCTCATCCCTGTACCATTACCTCTGGCTTTTGCTGTCTTAGGTGCAGTATCCACGATAGATCTAATTGGGACGAGTTTGTCCTCATTTTGATCTACCAAGAACCACATTCTTTTACTATTTAGACTCTATTCTACTCTCCCATACTTCTCTTGATTTTCTTCTATCATGGACGCCTGCTGATCAACATCATCCATTAGTGCCCCTTCCTTCGGTATCTCGTTTGGTCTCGCCTATCTATGTCTCGGCGTCGCATTCCTCATTCGAAAATCAAACCTCACACAATGGCTCGCGGGCGCGGCTGCCGTTCTCGGCACCATTTTTACACTATTACTGATGAGATGGTCGAGCTTCCAAGCCCTCTTAGCGTCATTGGTCTTTACGGTCTGCTCTCTTATCTCGATTGTCACGTGGCACAACTCTAGGCACATCTCACGAGCCATTGTACGAGCTATTATCAGAACATGCAAAGACTCTCCTGGTCTTTTAGGCCTCAGCCTCATCGTCAGCCTTTCTACAATGGGCGCCTATACATTGTTCCTTCTCTACCTGTACAACATGAGACAAATTTGGGATACTGCTCATCCTTCTTGCTCGAAAGATCGAAATTCATACATATCTTATTTCGTTTTTGCCTTGGTCCTCACCCTGGTCTTCCTCTATTGGGTGTCGATCGTCATTACTACATTAGGACAGACGCTAGCGGCTACAGCGGCCCAGAAATACCTTTCTAATGCACAGCCTGGCCTGGGACAAATAACTACACGCAAATGTTCCATTGGAAGGACCCTCAGATTTGGGTGCGGGAGCGTATGCTTTGGAGCTGGTTTGCTCGCCCTCTCATTGTTTTTGAAAGATCTCAGCATGGGCCTAATGCAGGTGTCATTTACGCCAATGGGCATCTTTAAAGCGATCACGGCTTCTCTTCTCATCGCACTGATCATATATATGGGACCTCTTTATGCAGCCTTGGACGCGGAAATTAACGACTGGTCATTCACGATCATCGGTCTAGACGGAACTTCATACTGGACTTCTAACCAAGTGGGCAGTGCACTCATGTCAAGGACTGGTCTGGATTCCCTTGCAAAGAGCACTGGACTATATTCCTTGTTTACCTATATTCCTCTCGCCATTGGAGGTACCTCAGCTATCGTCACATATCTTATTGTTACGTTGATCCCTGGACCGATTCTCATTACACAGGACGTCTTATTCGCGGAAATACTCATCTCGTTCGCTTTCTTGGGAGGAATGCAAATTACAAGAGCAGTTTTGGCACCATTTAAGGGAGTGATGTGTACCATCTGGGTGATGATGGCCAGAGAACCAGCATTGTTCAAGATTCATCATGGAGAGATTTGGGACGGCTTGGTGGAGTTCAAACCGATGATTGCTGAGGCGTTGTTGAGCAGGACTTAGTGAATAGTGCCGGACGATTGTCGTAGATGGATTGGTATAATTACATAGCTTTATTGTCGGTAGTAGATGTGAAAATATACCTTATGGAGGATTATCATGAATAGGCGGGGATAGTGTTCTATAAGATGCTCAAATGAAATCGTATATTTCTACACCCTTTTACTTCCCTTAGTGACAATGATTCAGTCTTCGTCATTGTCTAAATTCAAACTCAACAATCAAAAGGTCTCTAAGAACAGGGTAATTTGAGGTACTACCAATTCTTGGAATCCAACTTCAAAATCAGAATATGATCTTATCTGAGGCTTGTGTACTCCATGGCGCTCTTTACTGTGTAAATTTCACTTCAATAAACAAAACGTATCTGAAGATTATATTCTTCAAAGCCCCATTATGATACTCATCATGGTCTGAGTCCAACTTCAATGATCTAAGAAATTAGAATACTTAAGGCTCGTTCACTTCAAAGTATGATTCGGAAATTTCGTTCATTCGTAGCTATAACTGAAATCATCTATTCGTGTGTTGTAATTTTAAGTTTATGATTGACTTCATTTTATTCTATCGTTAGGTTGAATTTTTGTTTTTAATACTACTGCCTCGACCCTTATTAACCTTCAAGAACCTTTACTAATTACTTTTTATATTATATTAATGATAGCTCTTATTCTTCTGCTACAAGTTGACTAGTTTTCTAGTTATATTGTAGTATTTTTTTTCCCTGTTGTTTATTTAGTGATTTATTATTCGAGAGATGTGGGATATGGAAATAGATTTGACTCTGGATATAGAGTCTTTTTGCGTTCTGAAAAGATTTTCTGGGTTGATGTTTAGGAGTTGCTATAATATGAATTATATGATGAGGTTATGTGATTAAAAGGGGG
>NGKI01000009.1:594986-618466 GCA_002162615.1 Myriosclerotinia duriaeana
GTTCCCTTGGGGTTTCAGGGGTTTACTGTGTGGGGACTAGGAATCAGGAATTGAGGATTGGCCATTGGGCATTGGGGATGGAACAGGGTGATTACTTGGTAGTGATGGTGATGAGGTGGTGGTGAGGCTGTATTATAGTTAATTTCAATGCGTTTTATTACTCCAGATGTTAGAATGAAGCGTCTAAGACAGGAAATAAGGAACGAAGAGTAGGGTAAATAGTCTTGAAATTCATGAACAGAGAAAAGGAGAAGGGGGTGGGGTAGAGAGTAGTGATGGAGTCAAAATGACGATATCAACATTGATACGAGTAGAAGTAGTATGTATGAGTACCTCTGTCCATTCACATCATAATATAATTTCGTGGGTGATGTGATTAGATTCAAAAGATCTCTATCCAGCAGTGATATAAGTTAAAAACACCCCTAGAACCCATGTTATTTTCTCGTCAACTCTCCATTATTAATCGTTAACACAGACGAGAACCTAAAGCGATGATTGACCCCCAGAGCACTGTAAAAAGGAGCCTGCATTTTCATATTCTTCCCAAGTCCATGCATCCAATTCTCCATAGCTACCAATAATGTGGACCCTAGTTTTCTGAATCCAACTTCCTGCACTTCCGAGTTACGCCAATTGTGACCATTCCTTCATTTGTTAATTGTCTATGGTTTTGTGCGATTGACTATTCGCTGGTATCGCTGCTCTCTTGCTTCTTTATATTTTGACAGCAAATCGATGATCTTCTCATCAAAGATCAGTGAGTGATATGACCCAGCCACAATGAAACAAGAAGGCTGACTTACATCATGCTCAGTAAAATCCACCATCTATTCGTCTTTTGAAACATTGGGCACTTCGGATCTAGAGATATACCCAACTTTTCGGAGTCCCCTCGCTATATCATCCTTGCTTCTTGCTGCCAATAACATCTCTCCCACCTCGCGAGCTTCCCGGTGCTTGTTAGTGGAATAATCGAAATCGTCAAAATCCTCGATTTGTAAGGTCCCAGGACCATGCGTCCATCGATGAACCGGAGGCGATTCAACTTCGAGTAATAATTGTTTGAGATTAGGAAGCTTCAGAAGGACTATTTCGAAATGTACATCCCATCTTAAACGAAAGAACAGGCGGCGAGACAAGACAATCCGTTCTACCATGTCAAGGTTTATCTGGACTCTAGACTTTCAGCGGCCAACGGAATACATTTTCTTATTGTTGGTATAAACTCGGTGGTGTTTGTATAACATAAATGTTTCCGATTATGTTGTATTTTTTATTTTTCATTAACTAAACGTATAATACAAAAGGTTTTTATAAAAAGCTTAAAAAGCCTAACGCCTTGTTTAAACCTAAAACTTTAACTTGTGGTTTAGCTTTATATGGTTCCTTATACAGTCATATGATTTATATACTGATATTGGCAATTCTTTAAAAAAGTAAAAAAGATTATATGAAACAACTCCTACCCATACCCATACCTATACCCATACCCATGCTTATGCTTATGCTTATACCTATACTTCTCCCTTCCATTGCATTATAGGTTGAGTAAATGAATAGGTTGAGTAAATTAAATAAATTGAAATAAGGTTTGTGGTTTAAAACTGAAACATAAAATTGATGCTTTTAAAGCCGGAGGTGTAGGGTGTACAAAAGAAAAATTGAGTGAGGGGTTAACGTAAGTAACGTTTATATCGAGTTCGATGGTAGAATTGAAAAATATTGAGAGGGTAAATATTAAGGTGAATATTGAGATAAATATTATATATGATGTTATACTGGGAAAATTTCAATTTTGAATTAAATTTGAAACTGTATATATACTTCAAAGGGTAGATAAATTAAGTGGTAATGGTAGTGGTAGTAGTTAAAGTAATAAAATTGGGTATAAATTTAAATGTAAATTTAAATATAGGATTAGGTATAGAATCTATAAGATTAATTATCTAATTCGAAAGTTTTGAAGGGTGTAGAATTTAAATCTCTTGTATCTAACTAATCAAATACTAAAAGTCTTTTTGTGTATAATCCCAATAAAAAGTTTCTATTTGTATTGCAAAGTAGAAACTAGTAGTAAATGGAAAATCCTTGTTGATAAAAACTCTATTGTTTTATACAATTTGTTGAAAAATCTGAAGAATCTTTTTGTTAATATTGTTGAAATGTTGAATTGTAAAGTCCTTAAAGTTGTTGATAAAGTTATCCTACCAAAATTCTTTTCCTATAAAATCTTTTGGATAGTTGATATATTCAAAGTATTTAAATCTGTAATATGCAAATAGCTTGTAGGGGTTGGTTGAAATTGTATTAATATTATTATTATACTATTGTTTCTTTTTAACTATTCAATTATACAACTTGTTAAAATTTAAATCTGCTATTTCAAGGGTGGTAAGGGAGGGGGGGGGTTTGTAGTTTTTATTAATAAAAAGGGGTAAATTTTGTTAAAAAATAAAATTGTAATTAAGGAAAAGGTAATTGATCTTTTTGTAAAGTAAAATCATAATTATTACTTAGCTTGAACAATACATGGTGGATATAGAAATCAATAATCATTTTAAAAATTAAAATCTTTTAAATATATTTTAGGCATTTTAATTAAGATAATATACTCCCTAATAAAACGTTTTTATAGATAAAGTAGAGTATATTATTTTGATACTTTAATATATATACTTTAGATACTTTAATTAAAATAATATATATATTATTTAAAATCTATAATCTTTTCAAATTAAATACCTTACTAATTTGCAATATCATAAATTATTATTGATGATATGTACTAATTAGTATTAGTATAAACTTGGTAGTGTTTGTATAATATAAATGTTTCCGATTATATTATATTTTTTATTTTTTATTAATTAAACATACAATACAAAAGGTTTTTATAAAAAGTTTGAAAAGCTTAGTGTTTTGTTTAGGCTTAAAGCTTTAGCTTGTGGCCTAACTTTATATGATTTTTTATACAATCATATGATTTATATACCGACACTTATCTATGTTAAATTCGTCATCGAAGAAGAAAACATCTCCCCCCCAAAAAATCGGCGTAGACATGCCCGGAGCCCAATTCGAGAATAGATTTATATTGTTTCAAAGCCACGGCGCGAGATTCCCGGCATGTTCTCAAGGCACTCGGATTGGGGGGGTTTTGGTGCTGGTTGAATTGGAAGAGTGCGGGGAATATTGGATCAGGGGGAGGTAGGGTAACAAAATACACACCGAAATATAAAATTCGAGGACCCGGCAATAAGAACCCCCAAATGAGTTCACGAATTTCAGTAGAAAGACTTGAAAAGCGTTCAAATGTAATAACTCTACTGAGTTTGTCAGACTCCTGAAATTTTATATGGCGTAAATATATCTCCCAGTTCTCTCCCATCAAGCTCTCGCAGAGCTTTCTTCGGTCTGCCAATGTCAGGTCAGGACGATAGATTGGACTGAGAGTTTTATTCCGATTTATAAATTGCCGGAGTTCGCTATGCATTGTATGGACACCGTTAACACATATTGGCAAGTCCATGTTGTTGATATCATGTGTGATGATATTAACACTGAGAAATTGAGGTTTGAACAGACGCTCAAGGGTTGAAATATTCAGCTTTATGCAGCTCACATCCAAATAGGACTAGCATAGCACCAATCATGTGATAGAACCCGAGTATAGTAGACTACTACTAGTCAACGCGGGCTCACATTAATAGCACTTTGTTCTTCGTGTTTGGAGGTCTTTTTATTAGATAATTGGGAATGTCAACGCAAAGTAGTTGCCCTAAATCACCGTTCTAGCATTTTGGCGTCATCTAAAGCAAACAAGTACTAGATTACAACCGAGAATTTTCCCCCTAAACGCGCGGAATATACAGGCACGCGAAAGGATACGGATAGTCAATATTGAGTGAATCTGAATTCGTACGCGAATCCTATTATTTCTGCAGAGGTCACTTAGATAGAATGAAAGGTTGGTAGGAGTATCGAATTTAGTTCCAGAACTCCATCCTGATAGGCTTTTTCTATTCAGAACATCAGCTCAAACCGAGAACTTAAAAGCTTTGCAATACAATATCTATTAAATCTCATTCCGGCATATAACTACACAAGCAGCCCCATCGCTCTCTTCCCTTCCTAGCATTAACTTTTTATCATTCCCGTATTCCGTATTAGAAAAATCAGCGTCAGCCTCTGGTCCTCCACTTTTCCAGCCTCTCCTCTTTCCGAACTAAATCGTCTTTTACATCCTTCCAGATTGGCTCTTTTTTTTCATTGCCCGTCTTTTCTCTTTGCCTGCTCTTCTTTTCTCTTGGGAATTTCTTCAATTCCATTCTTGATTGTCACGGAAATTTCGGCGATACCTTCGACAGTCTTCTTGCTCATTGGTCCATTTACCTCGAGGACCTTGTCGTTAGAAATTTGAACGACTTTGAGGGGTAATAGCTCAGGACGAGGGGAAAGATCCAAAAGCAGGGCTGGTGCGACGGCAATGGCTGATGTGATGTGGTTGGGTGTGCTGGAGTGAGCTCGTAACATTTCTTTGCAGATCTCAACGGCGCGATAGATTGAGAAGCGAGGAGGTATCTTATTCACTTGGGTCTGCAGATAAGGATGCAGGTAGGGGAGTGTGATTGGTGAGCTGTAGTTGTATATACCACTATACTCGACTGTTGTGACCAATGCATCTCCATCAGCAAATTTATTGCTAGGACTGGCTTCAGCGAGCGGAGACAGATCTCCAGAATTACCACCTGTGAAAGGTGAACTACCCGCAGCATTGTTTTCGGTTTGTGTTTGTAGAGTTTCGACATTTCTCTCATTCAATTCCTGTCTCAGCAAAGCAGCCAACGTAACCGGTCCATCGTATCCAGCAAGAACATCTTCAAGTGTTATCGGTTGATCGGCCGGCACAACGGGAAACACTTCACTTCTCAGTACCTCCTCATGTCTCTGAGTCATATCGGCAACCCTCTCCAACAAACTCAAAGCCGTGGTCCGAGCACGTTCTCCTGGTCCACCATTATCCTTGAAAACTTGGGGTTTCACGCAAGAAATTATTGGTGATTGGTTCACTTCGAGTCGCCCAAGTTCTCTCGCTCGGAAACTATCAAGAATCATTTGAATTCTGGAATCTATTCTTGAAGATGGGTCCATTAGAGCTCCTCCATCTTCATCATCAGATGATGACGATTCTGACGATTCCGATGCTGGAGCACTAACGGATCTGTGAATAATTTGGTCGTCATCATGGCAAAAATCATACACAGATGAACAAAGAGTATGACAGCTCCCCACGCTTCCTTCAGCATCTTGAATCCAATCGATGATTCTTCTAAACCTCTCTGGTTCATTTCGCCAATAGGTTTCCAAACTCTCATAAAACCAAATCTCTCCCTCATCATCATCTTCCCAAACTGAAGGTAGCGAAACAATGAATGGTCTAACATCCAAACTACCATAGATACCATCTTCCAAAGCCACAGATTTAATCCATTCCAAAATCCGACTTTGAAATAGAGCCCATTGATCCAGTTCACTTTTCGTATATCCAGCTGCTAGCTCTGCAATATTTTCTTCGATAAGAAGCTTTGTCAAGACATTTTTGGTGAGGAAATGCGAGGAATAGGTTGGAATATTAAGGGCCTGAGCAATTTCGGCCCACGTGTCAAAGCTCTGTTGAACTGAAGGAAGAGTGCCGGGAGCGAGATGGAAGAGTTGGGGTAGTTGTCCCTCGCTCTTTGCTTTTGTTGGTGTGATGAATCTTGGAATGGAGCCGCGAGATGAAGCTGACGAGGCATTATCTACTGTAGAGAGTGTATCGATCTCATTTTGTCGGCGGAGAGATTGTTTAGGTCGTATGGGAAGTGGTTTAGATATGGGTCCAGTATTATCAAACAGCATAAACGCCTGTGAAAGATTTGGCGAACTTAAATTACCCAGGATGGGAGTTGGTGGTATTATAACTGCATCACTACTTTGTTCTCTTACGTTGCCCAAGGGTTGGAATGTTTCCTGCTGTAACTCGGGACTGACAGCCCAACCTGGTCTTGGTCCATCGAAGAGGTTGATTTCGTCTGCATAGAGTGCAAGATCAGACAGATTAGGCGAACTCAAGCCGGTAATGAGAGGACTCGCTGATATGCTCGCGTGAGGCGATCCGTTAGGATGGTCTTGTGGAGACGCCATTGATGGAAAGGGTTTCTGATCTACCACAGGACTAATGACCCATTCAGGTAGATCCTCAATGCGAAGACCCAGACCAGCTAATGGGCCCCTCGCAACTGTAACGTTTGGGTGTGGTGATTGTGATGCGAAGTCATGCACAATGGTCGCAATGCCCGGATGTGGTAACTTTGATGCGAAGTCTTGCACCCGTGTCGTACCTGTTAAAAAGTCGATATCTCTAGCAACGATACCAACGGCTGGCCTTCGGGTAATCGCAGCGCGAAGTCTCGCAAGATCTTCTACCTCTTGATTTGGAGTCGGTAGAAAAGGTTCTTGGGATAAGTCTGGATCTACTGCAAAGAGACCAATATCATTTGCATATTGTACAAGTTCATCGGTTGTTGGTGTTGATGGTCTGCTAGGAATGCGAGCGTTTGATGATGTAGCAACATTAGCTGGTTCCCGTACAACCGGCATGCTAGTATCTACTAGATCTGAGGGGGATTCATCGTTAGCTATTTTATCTCCACCATCATAAACACCCCATTGATGTCAACCTTACCTATAGCAAGACCTTTGAATTTACCTTTATCCTTGTTTGTAGGCATCTCAAATCCACCTTCAGATTCGTCATCTGATTCTAAATCTTCAGAGATATTGAAAGGTGGCTTGGACTGCGCGAAGGATAAATCTGAACCGTTATCACTAGCTTGCGTGATGGAGATATTAGGCATGGCGGGACGATGGATCGTGGTTGGGTGCGAGGAAGACATTCTGATGTTTTTAGTAGTAGGTAATGCTAAGATCTCTAATAGTTTTGAGATGGGATTGAGATGATTTTATGCAAGTACAAGATGAAAGATTTCTCGCAAGTGTCTCGATATTGGAAGATGTAATGCAATGTTTTAATAATGATTATAATGTAAGTTGTTGAGTTTTTGATTAAGTTGATGGGTTGTCAAGAAATCTTCGTGTACATACAAATAGGAACGTAGAATTGCTCCACCTAAAATCATTTTATTTAAACACATTTGAACTTGTCAATACGGCATGTTTAATAAAGATGCACTCGTGTGATTCATACGGCTTCGTCGTACCTATATCTACATGTATTTACCAAGTATCGCCGCGAAATGCGCGGGATTGGGCCCGCACGAGTTGGTACGGTAGAGATATGATACTTTCCATCTTTATGGAGTTATGAGTGGAGTTTATGGAGCTTGAGCCGTACTGAGTTGCTGGCGAAAATGATCATGTAATAGTCATGTGCGGAGTAGCACTAAGATGGAGAAAATCAGCGGAACACTATCATACCGCCGGTAGATGCTCAATGAGAAGCAAGAGAAAGCGCCTCTTAGTAGCTTCTATTTATGGAGTATATAAGAAATTTTGGGAATTCTAATGTGTAGTGATCGTGACAAGTGCCATAGGAAAAGGGGTAGAGTATTGCCGAGCCGACGATTAGCTTTTTGTTGATTAGTCACCGGTTGAGGGGGTTTAACCATGTGTGTCGAGCAAGAAAAACACTTCAAGCCTAGCTCATGCATAATTTAAACCTGAGTTTAAGACATCCTTTGCTAGGGTTTATAAGAAAAGGCCTGTAAATATCAGGCCAGCGGCCTTGCATTACTATTGTAGATTATGCAAGGTTAATTGTGTAGTATTGCTGATAAAATCGGTTCTCTATGTCACGGGAATTGATGGAATATCTAATTATGAAACACGAGGCACTTTCTTAAGTGATGAGAGGAATTGATTAAAATATGAAATTGCATATGAAATTGCATATGAAATTGCATATTAGATGCACTTGTAATACCTAAATATATTTCTGCGCAATGCGTTGCTTTGTACACAGCAGCAACTCGGCTCATGAGCCAACCCAAAGACAGAGGGCGAACAACAATGTGAATCTACCACGTATATTATAGACCTGAAACCAATTTGGCTACCTTTCACTCCATCCTAAACCCATCCTTCACTTCATTCCCTAATAAAATCCCATCTTTCGCTCAATCATCCACATACTCACAACCAGAACACCAGTAGCCAATGCCGCCATTTCCAACTCTGGGCCCCTGCTATCTGCACCTTCTTCGTCACTTTCAGAGTCAATGCTAGAGCTAGCCCTAGTGTTTGAACCAGAAAGTCTATGACTACAGTCACGTTTATGCTGTTCTTCTCCACCTGCATCTTCCTCAGGATCGCTGCCATTTACATCTCCCCTAGGAACAATACCAGGATTGACCTTGGTACTTGAACCGGAGGAGGCTTTCTGACGACCATCATTATCAGATTCTCCTTCCTCTCCATTTGTAAACTTTCCGTCGTTGCTAGCATCGGTACTACTAGCCGTGCTGAAGCTTGCAGCAGCAGAGATCTTCTCACTAACGTCGCTATGATGGTTTTCCTCCTCAGCTTTCTCGACATTGTCGTTGGCGGAAACAATATCGCGGAGGTCTTGTTGTGGTTTTATCCATTTCTCCTCACCATCCTCGAACTCTGAGAATGTCATGGCCTCAAATCCGGTTCCAGGTTTTGATTGTGAGTGTGCCTGCTGCTCCACAAGTCTCTCGGCAGTTTCTTCAAGCTCTCTAGCCTTGATTGTATTCTCCATGTTATCCTTAGACTCCAAAGCATCCAGAACATCACTGATCCCCTCTTTGTAGCTCGGATCATTCGGTCGTTTTAAAACATGTTGTAGTTCTTGCATGCCTGTCTCTCGATCGAGGCTGTTAATTTCGCGAGATATCATACCATCGGTATCTTTGTCCTTCCACTCATCTTCATTCTCTATTCTGTCTTTATCATCTAACTCCCCAAATAAACCCTCGAGTATCTTCATGGCATTCTCTTCTTCCTCGTCGATATCAGATACTGCCTTGCCTTTCCCCTTTTCATTTTTGTTAATTTTCTTGAAAGTAGAGGCAGCCACGTGTAGCTTAGGAATTTTTCGTCTCATCTCGCTACCTGTGAGGCCGGTCCTTAAGGCGGTTGGCTCAAGAGTCTCTTGTTCCTCATCCAGCGCATTTGTGAACTTTTCTTTGTATCTCTCGGAAGAATTTGACAAAGATCTAAGCTTTGGGTTAGGAAGGGAATTGGAAATAACCTCGGGGTCTGAGTGAACAAGTTGAGAGTTTGTTTCCTGTATTTCTTTGAACCTGGAAGCGAGCACTTGAAGATCTTCGAAAGAATCGACATGTGGACGTGAATATTGAAAATGGCGTGAAGAGCCATCAGGAACAGTGAGGGAAGTTGGGGATGTAGGTGGTTGTTCCGGGATATTTGGTGAGTTCGTGTGGTTTCCTGATGTTGAGATTCGGAGTCTAGGTCTCGCGCGTGCGCTACGATCTGGAGAACCAGAAAGGAGGATATAGGAAGAATCTATAGGCTGAGGAGTAAGTTGATCCATTTCGTCAAAGAGATCAGCTAGAAGTCTAGTTGCTGGACCCGGAGCTGAGGGAGAACTAGGATTGATTGTTGGGGGAAGAGGATCTGATGAAGACATCTTCCTGGATATTGCTTGCGTGAGTGCAAAGGTTGTATTATATAGCTTCTTGAGATTTTGACTGTCTTGGCGAGACATGTGATACCGTATGATTGTTGGAGGTGATTTTATATGGGAGATGATGTTTATGGGAGGGTTTGGGTTCGAAGGAAGGAGCTTAAATATTTTTGTGAGAAGTGATTGTACAGTAGTTCGGCTACTAGTGGATGTATGTGCATACGATTGTATGGGTGTAAATGGACGGATAGAGCACCCTGCATCTTTTTTTAGGAGAAATTATTCGCAACTGATGAGGTGATGCCGTATGGTAGCAAATAATGTGTGAATACGATATATATGATGGCCGACTACGTTGTGTTGGGTTTGATTCACGCAAACGGCTGTCGATTCTTGGAGCCACGCGCAGAGCATATGTGATTGGATTAGTCGTCTGATATTGGAGAATAGCCTATGAGGCCGCTTAGACAAAGAATTTAGTTGGAGTCATACCGACGAAATCAAGATACTTCTAGATGTCGCTTCTATCTTACGTCAACGCTTTCGGTTACCGAGAGCCCGACGATGAACCTATCCTCAACATGACCGGAAGGAATATACCAAATAACTACCAGAATATCGCTCATCTGGGACCCCTGAAAAGAATACTGGAGAATTAAATTGCGGTCAAAATGAGTTTAGACCGAGAGATTTTGACACTGGTGTGAATAGTGAAAGAGAAAGGCAAGCCAGACCTACAAATAATTACCTTGCATCTTCTATGCCGACCCAACGGCGACGCCTCACCAAATCAAAAAGTTTTGATATGGAGTATCTATTTTTAAGCCCTAGATCAATCCCTGCAGATCGGAAGGCATGCTGGCATATGAAAAGTATAAGAAAGTATTCAGAGAGTTGCAATTTGGTCGGCGGCGGGAACTGTCTACAGCTTTTGACAATACCTACCAACTATGAACGACCAAGCAACTGTAGCTTTCAAAAACCAGAGCACATAGATGAAGGTAACGCCGATGAGCGACTGAACTTTGATTTCGACAATAACTGACTTGAAGCTATATACGAAGAATTGTGAAAACATTGAACAACGAGGGATTTTAATCAGTGCTTCGCATCTCCCAAACTGTCGCATCCTTACTTAGAAGAATAGACCGGTCGGAATATACAAGATTAGGCCTAAGCTCCAGTATAATCTCTGGAATCCAATATTGGATATTGGGTAATATGGATAGTTTGTAATAAATCCATTTAAAGTCTGGGATAAGAGATCCGAGAAGAGGGCGGAAATAGAAGCTACAAAATTGCAATCTAAACCTATAAATAATGATCTCTAACCTTTCTGGCTGGCCCAAAGACCCTCAATAAAGGTCTACTGAACTCACATGTGGGAAGAGAGATTGAAACGCGATTGAAATCAGGTTTGATAGCTAAAGAACATGATCAAAGGAAAATTGGATGGAACAATAGATAAATAGCGGTCCAAGGGCGTTCTCGATTTGGTACCCAGTGGCAATCATACATTTGACAGCCACGGGGTTGAAACTGGCGACAAAAGCACTTTAGTAAATGAAATTCGAATGCCGATAGCAGCGAGAAAAAAATATCAGGAGATGAAATCACGGCGACAAATATTGGAATTTCATTTCAGTATAGCAACAAGGCGTTTCAATCATTAATCTGAACTGTGAGGCATCATTTCGTGACATGATTGTCTTGATTAGAACTTTTGCAATCAGTAAATATAAATGACACCCTGAGTTTAGATTATCGAGCTCTTACAGATAAGCAACATTGAAATAAACTTTCCCGAACGGTGGATACAATAGAATAGAAATTGAAAAGATAAGTTTAGAACTCGATGACGAAGGGAAAAATGAACTTCAACCCTCACATCCTCGATCTCATGACTTGTGGACGGCGGTGATACTGTTTACCGACAACAGTATCAAAGTAGCACGGATGATAATCATTCAAAATGTTTGACAGTAAAAAAAAGAAGTAGAAAAGTAAAGATCCCCCTAATGGATTTAGAACTGGAAAGCCACACACATGTGATGTTTTCATCAACAGCAGAAAAAACCCCATAAAAATTCACGTACTAGAAAACTAGAAAGCTAAGACTTCCAAGACTTTTCCCCGAAACCTAGCTCAAAGAGAAGAGCTAGTCAAAGTGGAAGTAGAAGATCGAATTAAAAGTAATTCTATAGGGTTCTGAAGGAACGAAGCACGACAGCAAATAATTCTAGATAGCTTGAACTACAAAGCTTTAACATTGCAAGGCATATTTTGCATCATATAATAAGAGCGTGATGATGATGATGATGAAGATGAGGGAGAGATTTGTATGATCAGTATTTCTTGATAACAAGAATATTGCGCAGAGATTGTAATGAGTGAGAGATGAAAATTTGCGTTGGTGTCATTAGTATTCCATTCCCAAATTAAGCGAGAAAAATATCTACAAACCATATCTATCCCCCACCTACTCACTCGCTCCATCTTCCACATACTGGGTATTTCTCCATCTATCCATCTATCCATCACTTCCACCTCCATCACCCTCTCCTACGCCCAACCCCCCAAAGCCTCCAAAATCCAATCCGTCTGCACAACACTAACCTTTTTCGCCCAATTCTTCGTACTAAAAACATTTTCCAAAAACATAATCGCCTCCAACTTCTTCCCCCAAAGCACACTCTGCGGATGAATAACCACGGCATTTTTCCCCTTTGTAGTAACATAACTAGCATCCGGCGCCAACGTCGCCGTTCGATCACCAAACGCCCTCAAGAATGCCTTGATCAAGCATTCCGCTCTTTCAGGAGTAGCGGGTTCGAAAGGTTGAGGATCTGGAGGAGGAAGCGCATCGATGAGACCATGCGTTACGGAAAGTTGACGCAGTTGTTTGCGGTTGAGCATTGCGGATTTCATGGCTCGGGCGCTGATGTTGCGGGATTTGCACCATTGGAATCGATTTGTGTTTTCGGAGGCATAGCGTTGCATCGTTGTTAGATACGTGAGGAGGTCACCTTCTCGACGGATGATATCTGCACGATTGACATTTACTTCGTCGTCTTGTTCTTGGGTTTTGGATTGGATGAAAACTTCGGAATCGGCTGTGAGGAGAGAAATAACGTCAATCGCGTCGAGGACGCAGTTAAATTCAGGGGACGAGGAAGCGATGAGAGCTCGGCCATAGGCAGCAGGAAGTGGGAAACTAGCCATCTTTTTGCCGTCGGGGGTTAGATTGCCTTCATCGTCAAGAGCTCCCATAGCATTAAGTTGAAATATAGCATGTTTCATAGCTTCGACATCGGGTGAATCCATGAGAGGGAAGTTAATGACATCTTGGACACCGCGAGCCTTCATCTTGAGAACTGCTTCGAGTACATCGCAACGAAGAATTTCAGGGATCTCGTCCTGAAGCCAAGATTCGTATTCATCTTTACCATATGCTCTCCAACATTTGCCGGGTGCCTCACGACCAGCACGACCCATTCTTTGAAGGGCAGACTGTTTAGAGATTGGTACAACGAGCAAGGATTCCATTCCCAGCTTGGTGCGGTATTTTTTAACCTTGGCCTTACCACTATCGACTACATATCGCACACCAGGAACTGTTACTGATGTTTCTGCAATATTAGTTGCAAGTACAATTTTCCTCGTCCTAGGCTCCTTAACTGGATCGAATGCCAATTGCTGAGCATCTGGTGGAAGAGCACCATATAACGGTATAACCTTGATTCTTGGCACCTCTTTGCTCAAGGATTCACCGAGTGCTTCAAGTCTAGCTTGCATGAACTCGATCTCTTCTTGACCAACTAGAAAAACTAGTATATCTCCGGGAAGAGGCTCCGTAACATGTATACTCGCTATTCTCTTAAAAATAGTTTCTTGATAGTCACTAGGGTTTGCTGGTTTGTCGTAGTTTAGTTCAACCTTAAACTTTCTACCCTTAACTTCTTCAATGGCGACGCCTGTGTCTAATTCTCCGGAACCTTCTTTTTCTTTAGGTTGGACCGTATCTGAATTTCCAGACTTTACCGCGAGCATCGGCTTGGCGGCCTCAATGACTCTCTCGTTATTAAGAAGATGTGGTGCAAATATGGAACCATAGTTGTTCCCTGGTTGATAATTGGGGTGCGATCCGGGATTTGCAAAGAATGCCTCGTAACCCCCTAGGTCAAGAGTGGCACTCATAATAACGACTTTCAATGGGATACCACCGCGACCTTTCTTATCCCCATGGACTATTTGCCGAAGGAATCCAGCAATAAGATCTACATCAACACCTCTCTCGTGAATTTCATCAATAATGACAGCACTATATTTTCTGAGATTTGGATCATGAACCATTTCTTGAAGCAAGGTACCCTCAGTAACAAACTTGATCTTCATCCCAGGAGGTGTATTGGTATCGAAGCGAACAGAGTAACCAACCTTTCCAGGAGTATTAGTACGTTGATATCCAAGAGCGGATCCCATTTCAGCAGCCACACGGCGGGCCAAAGTAATAGCAGCAACACGACGAGGTTGAGTAATAGCAATTACCCCGCCGACTGAGAGTTCCTCTTCTTGACCTGCAGCATTTTTGACTTTAACCTTCTGTTTTTTGCACCAAGGCTCATCGTGTATAAATTGCGGCAACTGAGTACTTTTTCCGGAACCGGTTTCTGCAGTTAGAAGAAGGACGTCGTGGTTGCGCAAATCAGTTTTGAGATCAACTAGTTTCTTATATACCGGAAGAGATTTGCGAAATGGTTCAAGTTCCCTGGCCGTCCTTTGTAAATGTCTGTCTGGAACTCCGTTTTTGGCGCCATCGAACCCATCACTAGACCTCTGGCCTTTGCCCTGTTGTCCCTCTCTTTTATCCCCCGAAAAGTTCACAACTTTTATCCCATTGCCTTGTTTTCCCACAACGTTGAAAGCCCGAGCGTCCTTGTTACTCTGTTCCTGCTCAACCACTCCATCCTCCGCATGCGCCAGTTTTGTCAATTTAGCACCATTGGCATTTCCATTTCCATTGGCCACCTTACCTGGCACCGCCGCTAACTTCTTCCTTTTCGACATCTTCGTATCCAATTTCGGACTTCCATCTCTTAAACGTTTGGTGCCTGTAGATTTCGCATATTGCGACAGCGACAGCGATTGCGCCTGGTTCTGTTTCGTAGATTTCGCATTCGAATCCCCCGCCGTTTTTAGTATCTTAGGCGCCTCACCAACATCATCGCTGAACTTAATAAGAACTTTTTCGGGCATTGTGACGAGTACAGAGATTGAAATTATATTTAAATAGAGTCAGACGTGCAATTGGGAACTTTTTTTTTGCCATAACATTTATCTCACCGCCTTTTACAAGAGAAATGATCTACTGCGCTAATCAGCCTTGTCAGCCTTGCATGATAGGTCAACCTCACAAAGATTTTGAACTAATTCTAAAATCTAACCAGAGTAGATGTTTTAGGGGGGGTTCGTAATAGTTCGCCTACCTACGTATAAATCATGGTGATATCAAATCAGATTACAAATTACCTTGCTACACACTCTCTCACCAAGTACCAAGATTGGAAAATTACCGCCCCACTCTCCTTTATTTTTCTCAGCCTGCCCAACGAAAATTCTGAAGCCAGAGCGATTATTAACACACTTTTTTCACAATCATAGAGTATAATCAAAAGAGATCTTGGGATATTTTGTATTCGCTCACTGCCGACATATAGGTATTAACGCTTGATCAACCAGGAAGTGGAAGATCGTTATCATCGCTGTTATCATCATCTCAACCAATCCTCCCGTAAGTAGGAAAGAAAATCCCCAAGGCCGCTGGCACACAAGAAATTACCGATTCAAGTTGGTATGAAAACCTGGAACTCCTAGTTTCGCCACTGCACCTTGCTTGCCAGGTCCATATATTCCGATCCATTTCCATGTGTGCATGGGTATTTTAAGAGATGATTAAAGAAAGTCGATGAAAATAGTTCAAGTAGAAGGGGGGGTTGTGTATGCAATTTGAGGTGTCTTCTTGAATATTCCGTTTGAAGGCATTTTTAATAATCCCTAATATTCCCATGGGGGTGAAACTGCCGTTCATTGGCACGCTGCTCCATTTCTCTATTCTCTCTCTGCTCTCTCTGAAGCTCACGCTCTCGTAGTTGAACAGATTGGTTGTGTTGCATAATCAGCTGGAGAGCTTGCTGCTGCTGCTGATGCAGTCGCTGGTGTTCAAAGACAACCGTATCCTCTTGTCGAGGATCCTGAGACCGAAAATTGTAGAGGTAGGCGGGATTCTCGTGTTGATTTGGATCGAATGCGGGGGTTCTCATAGATCCGAATGCGCTCGTTTCATTTTGAGAATAAGAGGGTGCGGATTGAGACATGTAACTATTCGATACTGCTGAGTTTGCCGTCGGAGAGTTTGTTGAAGACATCCAACTGTTCGGGTTTGTCGAGTTTGCCAATGCGTTAATTGAGGGCGGTGCTGGATGGCGGTCTCCACTAATTGGGGTGGATCCTACAGCTATTGCAGGCGATAATCCTTCTGAATTCGAATTATGCCGTGAATGTGTTTGAGGACTAACTTCATTTTGCAGTTGTGAAGTGGGAGAGTAAAGTCTTGCAGAACCCATCGACATTGGATCAGCTCGTCCACCTATTGAAGTCTGGCGAGATGATAGATGGGCTGCTCTATGACTCCCGGTTCTTCCTCGGGGCACACGACGTCGGCTTTCCGCTGTGTCCCCTGTAGGTGGTCTTGCCCAGGCTGGTGAAGGCGTGCTGTGATATTCCTGTGGAATGAATGAACTACCCGCACGTTAGCGGTTTTCTAGAGAATCATTGGTCTGAACTTACCCAGGATACGGGGCACCGCGTTCAACTGCACGGCCTGATTCACCACGCCTTCGTATTTCAATCTGCACCAACCGGCGAATTTGCCTATCAAATGAGGTCCTGGAAGCTTCCGAGGGTACCTTATCCCGGCAATACGGGCAGCTGTCGTTCTCCTTGAACCATTTTTTGACACAGGTAGCTCCAAACACATGTCTGCACTTGGGCAAACGTATCGGCTGTTCACTCACGCCTTCTGGATTCTTTATCCCGAAATCATTGTAACAAATTATACACACTGAACATGGTTAGTAGAATGGGTGAATGGGACTTTTTTCTTTGCTTACTCCGTTCATCTTTTGACAGATCTTCAGGTTTCAAATTCTCGAGTGACAGCAGAAAGTCCTTGGATGGCACTCTTTTACCAGTCTTTCCAGACCTTCTGAGGTGATCACGTAAAACACTTGCTGCGGGGCTATCGTCCTCCATATCAAGGAATTGAGCGTCTCCAATAATTGCATCAAGATTACCATCATCGCTGTGTCCAGACCCTTCTTCGTCAGTATCCAAAGTATCCGAATCTATGTTAGGATGGGCGGCGTGTCCTGCCGACTCACGCTGAGCTTCAGCAAAACGCCGTTGCCTAGCACTCGGCCGATCCCATCCAGAACTACTGGCAGAGAATTGTGCATGAGGAGGAATATTGCTAGGAGGGGCTTGAAATGCTAGAGCCACGTTAGTCAAACTTCTTCACCTTTCTATTGTCTGACATGATCTTCAAAGTAGCAGAAATGTAGACGCAAGAAAAGCATGCTAAGAGCTGGCCGAGAAGGCGGCAGTGAAATTTGCAGGCCCTTTCACTGGTAATCAAACTTACAGGTTGGCCTACTATGATCATAGAAATGACCTTGCGCCCGCAGGTCTTGATCCCGCCGTTCTCGTAGGGCTGTTTGGAGAATGTCAGCTTCTAAATAAGTTCATAGCTGGTCAGGAGATGTCAGAAAACATCAAGAATTCAAGGGCTGGTTAAAAAAAGCCAGACAAGAAAGAAATAAGACAATCAGACTGGGAGGTTACCTTGTTCTCTTGAAAGGCCGATCCCGCTATGTCCCATGTAGTCCATTTGTCGACCATTGTTAGCATTAGCAGCTAAAGGGTTTACTTCTGCGGATAATGACATAGCCCGAGGGTCATTAGGACCCGCCCAGGAGTAATCGGGGGGCATTGACACAGGAGGAGGTAGATTACGGAACGGTCTGCTACCCGGCGGCTCTAGATTTTGATATTGCGGGTCTTGGAAGCCGGGATATGCATTGCTTTGAAGATGCCCGTTCTGCGACCAAGGTGCGTTTGACTGTGTAGAATAACCTGGAGCTGCAACATAGCTTGGTGCCGCACCGCCATACTGAATTGGAGGCATATTTGGTGTGCCATACAGTGAAGGGGGAATGTTGTAGCTTCCTTGTAAGCCCGCCCAAGGATTCAAAAGTGTTGGAAGCCGTGGGTTGTTGCGAGTATGCATGCTATTGCTATTGCTATTGCCATTGCTATTCTGCGTAGCTTGATTGTCTGGACAATGAGTGGCGGTAGCTTGTTGCAGGGGCGGCGCATATGGCATATCGACATCGTTATCCTCCATCGTATACTCCATTTCTTATCGACCCCGCACTGATCCGTTAACCTATCGACACTCGAGCCAATCTCCAAATCTTCGACGACCTCTAGTACTAAAGAATAGTTGGTTATCTCGTATGAATCGAAATGTGGTTATTGAAGTGTTGTAGATGCCATTAAATAGCCATTTGACTTGACTTGACTTGATCGTATCTGTTGTAGCGTTCAAGTCGGTCGCATGAACAAGACCGTACGGTGAGGCTGTGAGGGAATAATTATGATTGATTATTGAAGGAGCCCTGGCTCGTACGGTCGGTGGAGACTAAAGAGGTGGGATACTGAGGTGGAATACTTTGTAAAAGGACGAATGATTCGAAGATGTAAGATGTATTCAATCAGTTAAAATTACTCATAAATCTGATAAAGATATGAACAATGGTATCAAGTGAAAGAGCAACTGTAGGTAAAATCAAGCGGAGGGGGCGAGGATTGGGTTTTGATGGGGGAGCTGAATGAACTTTGGATGGGTTGCAAACTAAATTCCGGATGTTAGTTATTTGACCTTGAAAGCCGAAAGTTAGAGAGATAGATAGATAGATAGTACGAGTGATGTACAGTAAGTAGCTGGGGAGGGGGGTCCCTTAGATTATTATTATTATTATTATTATGTACGAGTTGCTTGCTTGCTTGCTTTGCTTTGCTTTGCTTTGGCTTAATAAATCGCTGCTACCAAAACGAATAATAACCTTGAATGTTTTTATTGTGAAGAGATAGGATAGTAGGTACTCGTAGTAATAGATAGTAATCAGTGGTCAAAAGGGTAGTGCTGCCGTTCACTATTTTATTAAGGAACCTTGCGGAGTAGTTGAGGCGGGGATGTAACAAATAGCAAGTTGAATTCAGTTGAGCTCAAGATATGAACCAAGTCGCTGTAGGTGGATGGATGTATAAGTGCGTAGAATTCTAGCTGTATCGTAATACTACCTAGTACCTACTAATAATAAGTAGGTAGGTAAGGAGTTCATAACTCGTGGTTTTAAGTGATCTGTTTCGTATGACGGTATGAGAGGAACAAGGAAGGAGAATGTCTTAGTTTTGAAAGTACCTTAGGTACAGTAGATACTATACTCAAGTTATCCTTACAGATTTCTTTTGACAACGAAAACTAATTCTACACTGTAGTTGATAGAATATCTACCAATATATATCTACCAATATATATCTACCAATATATATGCTTTGGTGGAAAGAAAGCGTACCGGTCGGTATATAAGTGTATGAACGATAACACCATGAATCATCGGAAACTTCGGGGTTTGCCCAGGTGAGGTCTTTAAGTTTGATCCCAAACTTCTACTTGAGAATAGTAATAAAGATGATAACGAGTAATAAATAAATCTACCTAGTATTGAGGTCCAATTTGAGGTCCCCACGCACTATTGCCGGTTCGAGAGATATCTACATATTCGCTACTCCGTACCTACCTACCTACCTGCCTACCTATATCCAAACGATCATCCACCTGCTGATTCTTATATATGGATATATTAATAAGCTTATGGACGGAACATTCGTGCGGGCTGAAGTAATCTTCATTATGATATGCTACATACTAGGTATATACACCGATACGGATTCGGTGCCTCTTTCCAGGTAACCTTTCACCTATCCGAGAAACCGGTCATATGCGTTTTAACTATTCAGCAACAGGAAGCTGTTTCTATCGCTTTTATTCTTCCGACAAACCTCCTCCAAGAGGAAAACATCAAATTGAATAGCGGTGAAATACTGGTAGTGAACATTGGCTTCGATTTTTTTCGATGTCTATTAATACAAGTCTACCTCGGTCACGATGTTACATAGTCTTGTGAATCTATGAGTCGTGACCATCGAATAGATTGCGGCTCCACACTTTATCTGTATGCCATCATTTTCTAGTGTTGGAGACTTGGAGTGTGATTTGTCTCCGAGACTCATCGGGCGATGGTACAGTACGACGAACATGTAGGTGATATCCACCTTGTTGTGCTTTTCTTACCTTTCATCCCATCAACTTATCGTCCTTCTTGACGCTACACCATTCGAGTAGGAAAAGGGTAAGATGTAACAAAGGGAAAGGTCTCATATAACTTCTAAGGTTTACTCCCTCCACCTTTACCTTTTCCCACTCCGGTAAAAGGCCTGGGGACAGCAGCACTACGCCATCTTTTACCCTTGTGCTATGTTACTGTGTTAGAGATTCATGGATTCACTACCTACTGTACAAGCAGCTATCCAAATTCGCTGTTGCAACTTGCCGTCCCTTTTGCCCTTGTCCGGGAAAAGGAGTATTGCAGCATTGCATATATGGCCATACATCCCATTTATCAAAAGAAAAAACACACATCCTAGGACCATCTAAAGTTTTATCCCGTCACTCAACAATCAAATCCTGGCGAAGATATACAATTGCCCTATGGGGATTCGGCCGGCCTTCTTGAATATTGAAACTCGTCTGGTCATCAACAGCGCAATACACCAATGTATTCAATAATTTCACACACAAGGGCTCACGCTAGAATTCACATATCAAACTCCTCATTGTAGCGGAGTTATCTTACCCATCCATTTCGCCACCAGCACCAACATCGACACTCAAATGCAACAACCCATATCGTGAATCCATCCGCCGCACCACACATATATGTACAAGTGCAATAAGCTTTCTAAACTTCTAAGGTGTCTGCCAATCAAGCTCGTATAACATACCAAGGTTATCATGTACGCGTACAATAAGTAAGGCGACTTTTCTCTACGACCACCATTCAGCTCATACCAACAATGGCAACAATGGCGTACAATCAAATAGCAATCGCAACAAATCCATCGGAGACATCGCATTGCATTCTCCCACCTTCATATATGATCCAGTCGCTGGTTTAACAATCTAATGACTCAGGATCCCGACATCTGCAAATTTAGATTGGGCACTCACAATCACAAGGCATCTCTTTTTTCACTACTATTGTGGAGCGGCAGTTGGTCATTCGCAATTTTAACCAAATTCATCTCACAGAAATATGTTCTCACTTGGTTCTTGACTCAATTGGGTGTTGACTCACATGGTGTCAGTCAAAAAACAACAAGATTAAGGCTTCCAGCAAGATCCGCACATTACCAATCTTACCTACACAATACTCGCCGATATCGAAATAACGATCACTTATTTTACTTCTCGGAATAATCCCATAGTCCTCGTGATCAAACTTATGAGGTGTTACCACTACCAATTCCTATGGGTGGCCGTGGGGCGAGGTCTAGAACACATAGCTGTGTTTATCGTGGCGATGACCAACAAGGCCAGTAATTTCTATTACTGCACGCCACCTCTCAAACTATCCAATCTACCAACGAGCCTCAAATTGCTCTCATCGATCACTGCAGTCACCCCCAGATACTTCATTCTAGAAGATCTTACACGACATCCTACAATTAGACGAGATATTGATCTTATTCGTCATTCGCATGTTTTGCATACCCAAGTGGGTTGGAACTTGGAGCTGGAGATCTCTCGCCCTAAACTCTCATCTATAAACTTACTCTAATCTGTCGATATCTGCAATTATTGCAACGATGATGAAGGAGATATGTTTCTATTTTCACATCTCTATATGCCGGGTTGGTAGCACAAGCCTTCCAAAATACTATGCCATCAATACCCTTCAGTTATAACCTCGGAAATCCCTTTTCTTGCCACATACGACCATAGACTGAAGAGAATTGGGCATCCCGTCCGCTCTGCCATACACAAGCTTCAGATCGGTGGATTAGTAGTTGGGTGGGTGACCACCAGCGAATCCCCACTGTTGTATGTTTACTTCTCCTTTTGCTATTTTCTTCTTCTTTTATTAATCATCTTGATGCCCCTTTTTGACCCCTTGAATATTTCGCCTCTGAATGGTAAGATGTCGTCATTCACTGTTATCTGGTTGTGTCTTTTCGAGGATATTGGGGAAGAAGGGGAGAAGATTGATCACTCCAGTATTCATCTCTACAGTGGAGTGAAATATAGCACAAAATACCTATTAGTATATCAATCAATACTAAAGGAAGTGCACCAAATATCAACAGAGAACATCTGTTGATCAAAATCAGTAGGTAAACTTTTGCTATGCAAAACGCGGCGAGATCATTGGCTGTTCTGTTCGCTACTCTATCCTAACTCACTCATCATTTATTTATATACATTCTCCATTGCATCTTACGAGATATCAGTGGTGCGCTACTTCAATAGCTAGAAACGATTGGGCTTATTAGTCAACTCATCTGATGATGCTTTGGATTGGTTTGGAGATGGAGGGAATTTTGGATGTTTTTTTTTTGAATTATAAGGGGGGCTTTGTTATGATTGATTATCCATTGCTTATGGTGATTGATCGTGGAGAAAGGTATGAGATGGTATATTTATACTGATATTGATATATGTATGTTATGGTTATTGGCTTCTGTGAGCATCTGTGGCTATTGTATGGAGAGGGTAGGGTTCGGGCTGGGGTTGATGGATACTACCTAGGTAGACAGTTGGAGCGTTAGGATAGTCTGGTTGAAAGATTTGATAGATTCAAATTTAACTTAACCTTTAAAATGTAAAGGGAGAGGAGAAGTAATAAAATTGATGGAAGGTGTTGGATGTAGAAGTGGAAGTAAAAAAAGAAAAGAAAAGAAAAGCGCGGCTGTTCAAAGGAATGATTACTAGGTATATATGTAGTTATTACCTAGTAGTTATTAGTTTATCCATATATTTATTTATTCATATATTTATTTGAAACTATGCAAATAACGATTTTATAGTAATCTTATATACTCTTTTTACATACTCTTCTAGTAGGTAGTAGGTAGTAGGTAGTAGGTAGTAGGTAGTAGGTAGTAGGTAGTAGGTAGTAGGTAGTAGGTAGTAGGTAGTAGGTAGTAGGTAGTAGGTAGTAGGTAGTAGGTAGTAGGTAGTAGGTAGTAGGTAGTAGGCAGTAGGTAGTAGGTAGTAGTAGATACAATAAACACATCCGTATGTTCAATCGAGTAGGGGGGTTTCATGCATGATGTTGTAGATGGGTTTTAGAGTCGTGATTTGTGATTTGGGAGATTGGGTGGGTATGGGTATGGTGTAGATAAGTATGGGATAATAAGTATGAGATAAGTTTAGTACTTGGGTTTGGGATTGAGCTTGAGCTCAAGCTTGAACTTGATGGGAGAAGGGGGAAGGAGCCTGGAGGGAAGGAGGGAAGGAGGGAAGGAAGGGAGGAGGCGAGGGATATTGTAGTATAAGCCAACTCCACTCTACTGACTCAAACACATTTTCTACTCAGTACCTAGTAACTACCTAATACTAGTAGCATCA
>NGKI01000009.1:618525-640991 GCA_002162615.1 Myriosclerotinia duriaeana
CCCTTCCTTCTCTCCACCTCAATATCATCCATCATGCAACCATATTCTCAACACTCATGACAAAACCGCATCACCAAGACTCAAAATATATGTTCCAAATAATTGAAGTTTGATTGAAAACCCTGGTGTATCTATCTATACATATCGACAATAACACATAGCAGACTAGGTACTCCGTATCCCACCCCCAAAGAGATAAACCCCATGTATGCCACCAAAAACTCCTATATTGTATTGTAATGAAATATGCATCCACCCAAAAACATCGATAGCAATCATGATTGACTATTTCCACGAGTGTTTGTCCGTGATTTTGATTTTCCAACTCTCGTCGAGATAGGTGATCGCGGTTGGGATAACTTGCCAGAAGTAGCTAGCGATATGATGTATGTGAGGGAAGTTCATGGCGGGGCTGAACAATTGTGATGTTAATGAGTCTATGGGAAGGAGGATTTCGTTTAATGAATTCGGTCCAATCTGGCTCTGTTCATAGCGATTTGGTCGTCGACACGGTCGCTCTGTGATGTAGTTAGCAATTACGTAGGATGAGTGGAGCCAAGTCATAGCATACCTTGCCAATAATTCTCTCGATATGTTTATTCTGATCATCAACTTCCCGACCGGTAGCTTTCGCCAGTAAGTTCAATCTTCCAGCAGCATGACCAAGAGCATCCAAGTTGGCATCAATTTCATTCTCCATTTCGTCGTCTTCAGAGTCGGCTTCGAATTGGAATTTGGATCTCTCTGCAAGACTCGCCTTGGTGGCTTTTGCTCGATATCCAGCATCTCCTGGCTGAAGTTCTCTATAGGTTGCCTCCATTCTCTGAGAAGATGAGAAAGCCGCATTTCTAGTTTCCTCACGCTGATCACGTTCTGCTCTATGTTTATTGATAATGTCCTCATCCCGTTTGGCTTTTCTCGAATTTGCGGTGAATGGGTTGGAAACGTGCACGGCGAACATACTCTTGTTAAGAGTCTTCAATTCCCTGGCCTTCTCCTCAGCAATTCGGTTGTGGTTGGCAGCAAGATCCAAGTTCTTCTCTGTGTTGTGGATACGTTCTCCTTGTGCACCTAGACGAGCCAAGGTAGCACGGCCAGTTTCTTCAGCTTGGGCCGCGATTCTCAATGCGTTTCGGGTGGATGAAACATCTTCTTGCTTCATGGCTCTGATTTGAGCTTTAGTTGCTTGAACATCTTCCTCTTCCTCTTCTTCGGCGGTAAGCTGTCTTTCTTCTCCATATGCTCCATATCCGCCTGGAGTTGTTGATGGACCAGAATCTGAATTGGCACCATATGGCGGAGGTCGGTCTTGAGTAGCTGACTTTTGTGCATATCTATCCTTTGCGCCACCAAATAGTTCGTTCTTGTAGTCTTCTGTCGAAGTTGTCTCGTTGCTGATGCTTCGTCCTAAACCACCATAACCAGCTGGACCATATTTTGATCCCGAGCTTGCTGCAGGACCATCGTATCTGTTTGCGCCGTATCCACCACCACTGCCATATTTATCAGATCCGTATCCGCCACCATTAGGAGCCGGGGCTCGAGGATTAGGGGCACCCATTCCACCTCGAGGACCTCCCGGGAGACCACCATTAGGGGCACCTCCAGCTCCTGGGGCAGAAACCTGTTGCTTGGCTGCTTGATATGGGGATTGAGTTGGTTGATTTGTATTTTGTGCGTAAGGATCGGCTTGAGTTTGTGGAGTGGCATAAGGATTCGCCGCCGGAGCAGGAGAGGAGTTCTTGTCTTTTCGTGAAAAGAGGCCCATTGTGACGATTCAATAGGTGACGAATGTTTGGTTGAAAGGTATGTAATTGATGGGAAACAAGAGAGAAAGAGTACACTAGAAAGGAGAATATGAAGATGATTGTGTCTTTCAGATAGAAAGGGTAAGATTGAAGTATTTAATTCAAACGAATCTGTATCTGTTGTTTAATGTTGTTTAATGTTAAGTTTGTATTTGTATGTAACAAAGGGTTGCCCAGGTGTCTTGAGAATATGGGTCGAAGATACAAATGAGTTTCAGGGTTCGAAACTCATTAACGATGGCCTAAAATAGAGTGGGGGCTTAGCCTATTCATCCTCCGAGCCCCCTTAGCCACATAATTGGATAAGCTACCTACTAGGTAAGTAAGATCAATGCAAACAGTAATAAAACCATTACCATTAATTAAAGCCAAGTCAAATCATCATCATCAATCAACCGGTCTGACTGTTTCTCCTTCTCCGTATCGCTTCATTATGACTATTAACTATCATCTGGTATGAGTAGGTATGTACTAGATATTTAGAACCTCTCCTCCGAACATTACTTCAAAACCCGCAAACAATCTAATATCCAAAGAGAAGTTATATCAAGATGACTTCTAGTCAATTCGCATAACTGATTCTCAATTCGAGACTTCTTTCCACCAATTCTACCTAGTTTCCTAGAGCTATCAAGCACGCACTTCATTACACTCAATTCCAATACGAACATCAAAATGGTTTTACGATTATTACACCCCTTCCGAATACATAAACATCATATGAATGTACAGTCTTTATCAACTATTGGGAAAGTCTTAATACGGTGGCGGCAGTCTTTGGAGGTTCTACGGACTGTTGAGTGAGGATTGGATATTCAGGGCGGTGGCAACAAGTGGCATTGATATTTGGATTGCTGAAGGAAGATTGGACAACAGACTCAGGGCTGCGAGTAGCATTGTTATTAGACAATGGCATCGATTTTTACATATGAAGCGGAACCTCCAAGGGTAGAATCGCCATGGTTGACTCCTACTGATTCTCCCAAACCATCTACACCTCAACCGAATCCAAAAGTTCAACACGAATTCCCTGGGTCAAGTCATATCTCGGAATATGGAGTAACAAAATTGGAGGCAGAGCCACAAGAAGGTCCCACAGAATACAAATTGCATCTTTTGTTGAGACCAAGGAGAACTTATAGTTCTTCAAGCACTGGCTCAATAATATCAGGTTCCCAGCAGCACAAACAGCAACCTCTTAATCAAGGGAGAGGGAGCCCCATATTGGCACCATCCAATCAGAGCAAACAAAAACGTTTGGAGCAGCTCACAACCCAATTATTATGGCGTTTACAGCAATCATCTCCATATCATGCATCGTCTACAAGTGATCTTGTGATACCAAAGTGAGTGCATTACCCCATAGCAGTGATTGTACTTTTGTGCCAATGTGGCCAACTTTCAGAATAGAATAATTAAATTTGAGATATGCATTGAAACGAACTCAGTTGCAAGCTTGTGCTGACTTCGACCTTCAACAGATTGCCTGGCGATGCAACGAGCTTAGATGCTCCCTCAAGACCTGGGAAGCTTCTAGCTGGACTCGAGGAAAGTCGTGGGGCGCTATATGAAATTGGTGTCTCTGATGATGGCACTTTCGTTGGTCTGACAAGCGATGAGCTGGACGAAAGTTTGGTGAATTTACGAGCTATGGCAGCTAGTCTTGGGTGCAACGTAGAAATCGTTAGAAAGGTGGTCGTTGGGGAATGTGAGTGGCAAGAGACAAATCAAACCTTACGATCTCAAATTCCTCAGCGAATCAAGAAACACAAAACATGGCTGGTCCCTGAAGACCAAACAGCAACATCATATCTCCGGCACAGAGAGAATTTGTGGGTCGCTGAAGCCCTCGTAACTCCAGATCTCACTTCAAAACGATCACCGTCAATAAGCTATGATGAAGCTTTTGTTAGTCGCCATAATACTCCACAGCCTACGATCAACGAGGCTACCGAGCCCCTTGCTCTTCAACAAGAAGATACCACTGAACAGTTGCGCATTACTCTCACTGGTCCTACCACATCTGGCAAATCAAGTCTTCTAGGTACCTTGTCTACTACAACGCTTGATAATGGCAGAGGGAAAAGCAGACTCAGCCTACTGAAGCATCGTCATGAAATTGCCACAGGGATTACAAGTTCCGTAACGCAGGAGTTGATTGGTTATAAAGACTCACAAGTCATAAATTATGCTTCTGGCAACGTTACATCCTGGACAGATATTCATGACACAGCAAAAGATGGTCGGTTGCTATTTGTCTCTGATTCTGCTGGCCATCCAAGATACCGTAGAACAACAGTGCGAGGTCTGGTTGGCTGGGCTCCACATTGGACAGTGCTATGTGTCGCCGCAGACGACACTGGTTCGAATGGGTTCGGAAGTACTTCTTCAGCAACCGAACTTCTTGGCACAATTGGGGCAGGAACTGATCTAGCAAAGGCGCACCTGGAGCTATGTTTAAAATTAGACAAGCCTTTAGCTATTGTGATCACTAAACTTGATTTGGCTTCGAAACCTAGTCTTACCCAGACATTGTCGAAGCTTCTATCAGCTATCAAAGCGACAGGCAGAACACCCTCCATTCTGCCACCAGATCAAACTAAGAATATCATTGATGCCGATCTTACGAGTATACTTCCCAAGGACACTGATAGTGTTCGAAAAGTCATCAATACTATGGCAATGTCAGACCTTAGGTCTGTCGTTCCGATTATTCTTACAAGTGCGGCAAATGGGAATGGTATCCGTCAACTTCATGCTCTTTTTCAAGCCCTGCCGATCCCTACTCCGCCAACTCCTCATGACTATATCGGCATGGCGCTGAATCCTGAACAGCCTTCGTGTCTGTTCCACATTGAAGACATATTTGGAGTACCAGCTCACTACGATTCTTTGGCTTCAAAAAACAATGGTATAGATGCGGGAAGTGTAGTTGCCGGTCTCCTTCGTTTCGGTAGACTATCAGTTGGAGATAGCGTCGTCATTGGCCCCTTCCCAGCAGACTTCGACGACGATTGTTCCCCACAGTCTGGGCCACGTTCTTCACCTGCTAGTCTTGGTACCTCTCTCACACATTCATCAGCAACCGAACTTTCCAAGATAGCCTCACGTAACACACCCACCGCATCTGTCACCAAAGGTGAATGGCACAATGCACACGTGGTCAGTATACGCAATCTCCGTCGTCCTGCCCACACTATCTTTGCCGGTCAAGTAGGCACCATCGGCATTGTATTCGACCTCCCCGAAATCGACGAAGAACTTTCGAATGGTCCTTTCGAACGGTCCCCGCCATCTGCTCCCCGAATTCGTAAAGGGATGATTATGGCAATACCAAGTAAACACATGCTTCAGACAAATCATTCACTTCAAGCAGCTAGTGGTTTCACGGCATCATTCGATGACGGCGATATCAATTCCGTCACCCCGGGCACAGTCGTAGTAATCTACATAGCCAGTATTCGCGCCTCAGCCCGTGTCCTCAAACTAACCCCAAATCTCCCAGCTAAAGATATACACACGGATACTGGAGCAGAAGACGCGGATGATGTTTTTGGATTGGGACTTTTGGAAAGTGGGGATGTGTTTGATTCGGATGGGAAAGCGAAAGATGAACCTTTCATTTTTGGCACGGATGGTATTACAGATGTTAGTTTTGAATTGTTGACGTGTAGGGAGTGGATAGAGTTGGGGAGTCAGGTTTTGGTCATGCCGGGGGGTGGGCATGGGTTGTATGCGGGGAGTGAGAGGGGGGAGAAGGGAGTTGCTGGGTTAGAGGGGTTTGTGGGGAGGGTTGGAGAGGTTGTTGATTGATTTTTGAGGGGTAGAGAAGGAGGGATGGGTGTTAGTTGGAGTTTTGACTATTAATTTGTATATCAACAAAGGGATAAGGTGTTCTAATAGGATACAGTTATGCGTTTGTTTGTTCTTTTTTTAAAAGAAGGTTATTATATATAATATTAGATAAATGAGTTTAAAGAGTTAAAATTATAGAAATATAAAATAGTTAATTAGAATTTATATATATTATTTTCTTTAATATTTATAATTTTTATAATAAATAATTTAATTAAAAACTAATTAAAATAATAATAATTAATTTATCATAAATTAATTTTTTGATATTTATTTAAGAAAAGTATATTTTCTTAAATCATTATTATTTTAATAATTAAATAAACAATTCTAAATTTTGCTTATTTTATTTATTTAATAGAGAATACGGAGGTCGCGGTTACTATAGTCGAGATTATAGGCTTTTTTTAAAGTATATTACTAAAAAGCCTTATACACAATATGATTTTCAACAACCCTGTAAATTAATCCTAATTAAGCATAAGCTTTAGACTTTGATAGCTTATTTAAACATTATCTATAAAGTATTATTAGTCTACAGAATATATATAATTACTAAATAGTTTATACAGAGATCTATATAAGCTTAGCAAGTTTATAAGCTTTTATACTGTATAGACTTAATGTACTTAATCTTAATTCTAATTAAGTATAAGCTTTAAACTCTAATAGCCTATTTAAACATTAGTTTATAAAGTAATTGAAAATAACAACTAAATGTGGACTAATTATAAAGCCTTTTAGTATGTATACCCTGAAAAAGCCTATAATCTCGACTATAGTGACCGCGACCTTCGCATTTGCTAATAGAATATTCATACTTCGTAGATGCCCTAGTTGGGAACTAGGCGGCTGATCTATAGTAAGCCGATCATTGTTAAGCGGCCGATTTATAAAAAGCTACTTTCCTTTAAAGTTTAACGCAAAGAAGACAACGGTTTACATTTTCCCCTAAGAATACGTCGATATATCGCCATGCCCATACCTCCATGGGGATATTTTCAATCTTTAATTTTGCATTTCAACCCGAGCCGGGCTATTTTATAACTATTCCTTCTCGGTTGACATCATGGACATAACCCAAACGAAAACTATTTTAAAAATGCATGCAAAACTTCTTTTGTATTTTCTCTTCGTATCTGGATGCTCAGTCCTGCAATGTCCATAATCGAGTACTGCCCCGCCGGAACCTAATGTCAAGGTCACATTCCAAGGACCTTTGTATATCTCTGCACCTCCTCCAGCTCAGCCCCCCTCTTCGCCTCCGCATCCGCCTCCGCATTCCACTCCCTGGGAATCCACCAAAAGGAAACCGATGTCCCATGCGGCGGTTGCGTAAAGGAAAGTGGCATGTTCATCTTCTTTATCTGATGTATCAACCTCTTCCAAAGATCTTGATTCTTGACCGGTGATCCTTCATTGGTTCGCCATCCCTGTGCTATCCACCTGTGGATTCGTTCCGTGGCACCCAGGACCACGTATTCGGAATCCGTGGCGATGACGATATTGTGCCACCTTCCAAAACAGTCGCCTTGCCAGTGACGATACTCGAGTGCGGCAATCACGGCGCGCAGTTCGGCACGGTTACTGGTTTGAGAGTGGGGCTCGCCGGTTGGGCCTGTGTTTTCGAGTCGCATGCTGACTTTTTCGGTTGGGGAGATGACGAAACCGTAACCGCCTCTGGGGTTGGCGAGACCGTTGGACAAACAGGCGCCATCGGTGTAGATGAGGATTTTGTGGGGATTGGTGCGAGAAATTAAGCGTCCAGCGGGCTGGAAAAGAGTACTTGGAGTATGGTAGGATGGAGGCAAGAATTTGTAGATGGCGGGGATGGGATCGGATTCGAGGGGCTCTCTGCGCTCATTTGGGGTACGATAACGTTCAGTAACTGAGCGATTACGTTCGGAGTGATCAGCTTCGTCGCTAGAATAAGCGCTAGAGTCTGATTCGAGATCATCTTCTTCCTCGTCTTCAGAGTCTTGCACAAAGGTGTAGAATATTCGACCATTGACTACGCGGCGGCGGATCGGAGTGCCATCAGCAAGTTCAGTGGGAATCATATCGGGAACCCTGTCAGATGCCATGATAGAATGCAAACAACAGATTGGAATGAAGAATTTGGTTGCAGCTCCAATAGATCCTTTTGGGGATATTCTCAATACATAGATAGAGAGATGAATTGTGGAGGAGAAGACGAGATTGGAGTTATGAGAGAAGATGAAAATGAACTACACGTGGGCAAGCAAATGCAGAAGGAACGGGCTACTTCAAATAGCTGTAAGAGTCAGCTACTCCCACTTTCCGATCATCCTAGCCATTTTACTTTCTTCATTGTCGACCCGTCCGACTTAGATATTCTTCCTGCACGCGGGGTAGGGGTATAAAGAATTCGGAGGTTCTAGTCATTTTGGACTAGATCATACGTATCTTCAGGGTGCATACACAGTCTGATTGGGCTCTACTCCCCCCCCTCCCCTAAGCAAATGTTAAATTGCGGGTTTATCCATTGATATGTACTTTATAATATATGGGTGATTGGGCTAATAGAATCTAATTACTAGAATAGGTCTATGCAGCATCGTCGCTGGGCCTATGCGTTGTTGCTAACGGCCAAAAAAAAAATGAAGATATACTACATCAAAATCTGTACTATTGCTTAATCAAGGAAACAGTAAGGTTTTAGGAGAGGATATGTAACTTACATTACTATTATAAGCTAAACCTACAATTTAACATTTGCTTAGGGGGGGGGAGTATAAGGTCTATCTAAAGGCTAGTTTAGTATTCAAAATCTGCTTTTTTTATTAAATTTTTTATATTTTAGTTTAGTTATATAAAAACGGAATTTGTTAATAATGCGATAATAAAAAATAAAATTTTAAAAAGCTTATATAATTCTTCAAATTATATACACGACATCGACTTTATAAACTATAATTGAGTATAATTAAAAATTAAAAAAAAATTAAATTTAAATTTCATTAATATATAGTAGAAAAGATATCGTTTATAAAGTTGTTGTTTTTATAAAGTTGTTATTTTATATACTTTTTGAAGTTATATTATAATATTTAAAATCTAATAATAGCTTCAATTTTTTAATAAATTTAATATAAATTTAAATATTCAAATAACTATTTTTAAAAAATTAATATTTTAAAACTATATAAAATTATTAATATTATAAGTAAAAACGTTATTGTTTATTAAAATATAGGATTCATTTAAAAAAAACAATAAATAAAGCCATCTACAATTAATTTCAAAGATCTGAGAGACTTAACGAGCCTATTTATGGATAAGTTCAAATAGATATGAGCTTCGGGCTTGATGCCTTATTTGAATATTAATCTATCTAGTTATTGAAAACCAGAACTAAATGTGAACTGTTCATAGGGCCTTGATTGAACGGATGTTTCCGATTCTTTCTCTTAACAGATCAAAGTTACTGGCTACGAACCATAGAAACGATCCTGGTGCTAACTCTCTATAGACTAGTACTTGGTTCTCCTTGTTATGAAGTTCCAGGTTATCATTGATAGGTGGGAGTGGAGGGGTTTGTAGTGAGTGTACTTTTTGTTGGTGGGAGAGAGGAGAAGGAAGGTTGGAGCGAAGGGGAAGGGGAATCTAAAGGGAACAAAGGATATGGAATGAAATGAATCGTAAGGAGGTTAATAACTATATAGGAATATGAAGTGAATATTCATTGTATTCAATGACTAACCTACTTCGTACGGCTAGTATTCAAACATCTCCAAATCTAATACTTAACAATTAATTCTCCACCCGCAATCCCTCAATCCCTCAATTCTCTCATTTAATTCGCTCATCTAATCCCTTGCCGCTTAAAGCCTGCCTACAATGCTTATCACACCTGTCCCTATCAAAAAGCCTTGTTAATCCACTATGTCTCAAGCTTGTACGTTTACGTCATAGTACAAAAATATCAAACGGCGCTGGATCCTACTCTGTCGAGAATTCCAACAAATTTGTATTATCAATAAATACTACTAGCTACCATATCCATCGACCTAAAGTCTGGGCATAGGCTTTGGGGGATACAAACCATATGATGGGTCAATCTTCTTCCTCTTCTACTATTTCTCCTAGAACTTCGACGCATCCTAGAAATCAACATGGGCACACGAGTAGAAATTTACGTTTGGTAGAGAATGAGAGGTATATTGATACGGAAACGACGCAGTTGTTGACACCTGATCCCGAGGAATATTTGAATGGGGAAGAGGCGAGGATTGGAAATGGGAATGGGAATGGGAATGGGAATGGGAATGGAATGAATACGAGTATAGGAAGACATGATGGTCACGCGTGTTTTCATCCTCATGCTATTGGGGATATATGTTATCCCCAAGATGAATTTGGGGATTTGCCGGTTTATAAGACGATTCATCGGTTTGTTTTCACGTTTTTTTTTTTTTTTTGACTTGATTTATAAGAGCATATTTAACGCTAATGATGCTGTAGGATAAGAAGAGATATTATTTCCGCAATTGGTGAGTTTTTCGATGGAGGGGGGAAATGGGAAGGTTGGAGTTAAGCTAATAAACGTGATAGATGATCCTTATAGTTTGGAACAGCTGAGGGATCCGAGGTTGAATGTTTCGGTTGTGAGACCGTTAGTAGATAGGTTGTATGATTTGGATGATTTATCGGTTGGTATGTTGTTTTGCAGATTTTTGTTGATTTGGTGTTTTAGAGAGAATGGGTTTTGTATATTTTCTTCAAGTGAAGAAGAATGATGCTGGGTACAGATATTGGAGAAGAGTTATAAATATGAAAGAGGCGGGGTGTGAATGCCTCTCTGAGTAGTTCTTGAAGAGTATTCTGAATACACCTGCTTTCTTACTTTCCTCTGTTGGGAGATCCCATTATATCCCCTATATTTACTCTACTCTTGTCTTCAAGTGTTAACAATGTCCAGTCTACTGTCTCCTTGTCAATAAAACACAGTTCCAACGCGAACAATTGGCTCTTCCGCATCAACAGAGCATTTGCACTACACGTGCTCATCTATGTGAAATAGTGGCTAATCGAGTTCTACGTCGTTTTCACGAGGACCATACCGGCTCAGAAGGATTGCTTTTACTCTCTCGTATCCTTGTAGGAGGTTTCGATCCATTTCAGGGTGCTCCAAATAATGTCATCCGAGAAAGTAATAGCTTTGGTTGGGCCGCCCAATCCCGTACTGGTGTCAATCGAAGATTACCAGCCCTGGAAATTGCCATTACGTCTCAAAGCAAAGCTTTCTTAAGTTCATCGGCATGTCAAAAAGTAATCAGTGCAATTTACGAAGGCAGGGTCATATATACCCCAACGGCTTTTATGGATATTTTGCCTGATCATTACAAGAACAAGCCGATTTCGTTGTACAACCCGAGGGAAGCACCACTTTTTAACCAATACAGACTTATAGTTCCTCGCACAAGGAATTATTTAGAAGTATGTCACTTTTTGCTACTGTTGGTCTTTTACCTATACGTAATGGCGGATCGTGATCCATCTACATTTGGTGGCATGGAATTAGTATTCATTATCTATACGTCGGGTTGGACTCTGGATCAATTGTAAGTTTTTTTGGTACCTCCAAGTCGACTTCGATACCGTTTACTGACGTCAAATTCAGTTGCTCTATCTTGGAACACGGATGGCACGTGTATACCCAGAATCTCTGGTCCTTCCTCGACGTTACTTTCGCCGCAATATTCGGAATTTATCTAGCACTCCGCTTTAAAGGCTGGCACACTGACAACGTCGATACCGGCCAGCAAGCCCTGGACGTTCTCGCCTTAGGAGCTCCTGTTCTTGTCCCACGTCTAGCATTCAATCTGATGTCCGAAAACATGCTTTTTATCTCTCTTCGAGCAATGATGCGCGATTTCACTGTCCTTACGATTCTCGCTGTATGGTGTTTTGCCGGCTTTCTGCTTTCTATGATATGGCTCGGCAATGGTATCCATGAGCCAATTACAGTTTCTAAATGGATGCTTTGGATATGGTTTGGACTCGACGGTACAGGTATCACGACATCCGCTCAATTCCACTGGCTTCTTGGTCCCATTCTCATGGTAACCTTTGCATTCCTCGGTAACACACTCTTCCTCACCATCCTCGTCTCCATGCTCTCAACAACCTTCTCAACCATCGTCTCCAACGCCACCGCAGAAATTCAATTCCGCCGCGCAGTCCTCACCCTCGAAGGTGTAAAATCAGACTCCCTATTCGCCTACTTCCCCCCCTTCAACATCCTCGCCCTATTCGTTCTCATGCCCCTCAAATTCGTTCTCACCCCCCGCTGGTTCCATAAAATTAACGTAGCAGCCGTGCGTTTCCTCAATGCTCCTCTCTTACTTCTCATCAGCTACTTGGAACGACGTCAATTATGGGCTGGTCCCCGTCGCCAAAAGGAAGCAGAGCAATTGCCCCGTGTTCCACCTCGTCCCCGACTCTGGGATTTTTCAAGGGGGTTTAGTGTGCATGGGGATTTACAAGCCGTGTTTGATGTGGAACCGCCAAGTGATATTGAGGATGAAATTGAAGCTGATGTGGAGAATGATCGGTCGAGGGATCGCAATATTTTCGAAAATGAATTCTCCAGGGAATATCACAAGCACGCTTCGACGACGAATTCACAATCTGGACAGAACAATCCGAGAGAGAATATGAAGAGAAGAGATACGGCTAATAGTTCTAAGAGAATTCGAAGGGATTCCGTAGCTCCGTTTGCAGGAATGAGTATCCCGAAACACTTGAGAGATTTGTTGAATGAGGGGAGTAGTGATGAAGAAGGAGAGGATATCAGAGGGAGGTTGGGGAAATTGGAAGAGGGCATGGGGAGGGTGGAGAGGTTATTGGGGAGGTTGTGTAGGGAATTGGATGGGAAGAATGTAGAGGGTGAAATTGAGGGGGGCGAGGAAAGGGAGGGGACGATGAGTGATTTGGATAGGAGTGTTGCTGTGGAGTTTTCGGATGAGTAGTTTTGGTTACTGGGAGCATGGGAAGGCGGTTGGTGTTATGGGTTAGTGAGGGGGGTGGGAGGGGTATTAAGGGGTGGTTGCGTCAAATTGTTTACATGCACCAAATAGAGGTTGGGTTGATACCATTTTTGTCTTGTTGGTTAGCGGAGCGGAGTGGTGGGGTGGGGTGCGAATGCGATGGGAAACCTACCAAGTGTAATATTCTAGCTTTGAGATTGAATGAAACAAAAACATATACATTTTACCTCGATCAAACCTCATGCTATTCTCAAAGTGATCCTATTCCCCAAAGGAACTAAAGAATCATTAGTAAATCTCACACGAACGAACGCTAAATCTCTCCGAGAGCCTGGAAGTGTTCATCCTAAATCTTTTCAGACGAAATTTATCATCAGATGATATAATTCTAATTATTATCTGGTTGTTATCATCTCAAAAGGTTTTGAATAGAAATCTTTGCATAGATTGTCGTATTATACGTCTCAATAATATAAGACGATAATCCTTAGGGGTTGGGGAGGTTTGTTTATAGCTGCATATCTGGGTATTGATATATTGTTGTTTTAATTAATGTTGCTAGCTAAGCTACTTGGGAATTATATGAATCTTTGAATGGTAGTTTTGCTTTTTCGCGTAGAGATGGATAAAACATCTAAAACTAATCAAAAAGGCAAAGGTAGGAGCGAATGAGTATTGAGGTGAATTCAACATCAGACGAGTAGCCAACTAGGTTGGGGTTCTAGCGGGTTTTCGCTTGGCCAGTTGGACATTATTGAAACGGGATACAGTAAGCACATATGAAACACGTGCAGTAGAAACTCTATGAAGGGTGGGTGGAGATGGTGGGGGATGGGGATGGGGATGGGGATGGGGATGGGGATGTGGATTTAATTGGAACGATGTGGAGTTGAGATTAGGTAGGTAGGTGGGTGAGGGGAGGGAAGTTTTTGAAATGTGTTGATGAACTGATCTATGTAAGACTTAGGTGAGTAAGTGAATAAATTGGATGCGTGGATGGGTGGATGGGTGGATGGTAGAGGGAGTTTAAGGAGCCTACTTGGATATAAGATCCAATGAGGAGGATCAGATGAGGAGGCTATCCATATGTTTTTGTAGATGTGTAGTAAACACTTTTTAATCAATGATGTCATCAGGAGTTCGGCTTCCCGAGATCGGTTGTGGTAGTGAAATAAGCTAGGTACCTAGCGATGAATATGACTAGGGTTAAAATTCAGATTGGGATCCAGATCAAATAAACAAGTGTTATCTGAATCTATCAATATGCAATCGAATTAAATAGCCGAGCTTTGTTGTAATCAAAAGGGGATGAATCAAGTCTGGCGAGTCTATGTCCCTCTTTCTCTGCTGAGATATTCTTAACACATCAGCTTTTCTCCACTTCAAACACCTCTGGTAGGCGGCTCGGATATCTTGTGCTGATATGATAATATGGCTCATTAGCAATTGTCAATACACATCATTCATAGGAGCCCAGATTCTTTGTAGATGAAGTTAAGACAAGATGAACATGATGATCTAGAATGTTTGCATACTCCTCATCTTGGAAATAAGCCGCCCCTCCGTAGCTGTAGTCTCAAATAGTATTCTCAACGGGTCCCCGCGGGTACAGATTTTACCCTCAAGAAAATGCTTTGCAGATAATCCGTATGCGGGACGGATCCCTTGAAATTTGAATAGGTAATCTGTGGGTTGGGTATAGATAATCTGCAGGTTTTCTGTAAACCTGTGGATTTACAGATTTACAAATAATCTGTGGATAACTTGCAGATTATTTGCAGGCTAGTTGCAGGTTATATGGTACAGTCATAGATCATTCTTGACCAAAAAGGTACAAAGTGGCAGGATATGAGCCGGGAAAGATTTATGCAAGAAAGTACAAGTATACCACCCTTGATTGATACCTAGATAGCAGCTTAACAGGATTTGTTACCGAGATGATGCTACTAGGTGTATTCTATATTTTGCTGGTTGTGCTGTCCAGTGTCTAGTTGAAAGTCTTGCGGCAGACGCATTAATGTCGTACAGTAAGAGTTCTGTGAAGCAAGGTTGGCATACTTCGCAAAGAGATAGATCTGTGGATATAATTTGAATATTAGTTGCGGTTCTGTTTGGCGAGGCGGGTAACTTGAAGATCATAACGACTGTGTTCAAGACAAGCGCCTCTACGCTAGTCATTGCCACCCCAAGCATTCCTACATATCATGTCCCAAAAGGCTTCTAAAACCTCGATTTCAGGTACTGAGATTTTTAGTTCCCAGCTGAATGAGTCCAATGGTTTCCAACCACAATTGTTGACTTGCTTGTAATACGCGGCGAGGTGAATAAACGTCAATTATTAGCCTGAATTGATAATCAAGTGGCATCTGGCATCCAGTTCTAGAAGTTACTTTGATTATGAGGGTAAATAAATCGACATGTGAAAGGATGATTCTTGAACCTATCTGATTCAAGTTTAATTCGACACGATCGGTTGTGAAACGTGACGCTACCAGCTGATTTGATCTTCCCATACTCCAATGCGCGGGGTACTGCATATCCTTTTGATGAGTCGGACTAACTATACAAATCAAAGAATCCTAAGGGCTAAGTTATTGGAATGGGATGTTGGGTGCGGAGTAGTCTGCTGCACCTTCCCTCCGTACATTTATGATATTACATCATTTCTAGCTGGGCATCCTTCAATTTTGGCTCATGTTTCTTTGCTTTGAGCCTGATGCAGCCTCTTTATCCATCATTGTACCCCCAACGCAATTTCAGCCAGCCCGCTAATGCTGATTTTTCCCAAAGTCAGAAATGAAAGCATTTGGGGTTGTGCAAATATCATGTCGACGCACCTTGCGAAGATCTTTATACAGAATATGGGGATATTACCAATTATATGAGTTTATCTCATCATGATCCGGTTTTCAAGTGCGGAGATGGTAGCCTTTCGTCCCGCATATATACCAGTTGGTATTCCACCGGATGAGAAAATGGAAAAGTTAACGATTTACAATAAGTCAACTCCGTCTACTATCCAATTGATACTACATAGTCACTACTATAGGCATTATTTACATTCCATGATAATTCAATATCTAGAAGCTCTATTCCGAGACCCTGCACCATGGCCCTCGCATACCCCGAAGGAGAATGCTTCTTTGTGCGAAATGGTCTACGTGCTAGGAGGGCCACTCATTATTCCTACGATGCTAACCGACCCGATCATTTCAAAAACCATATGATGGTTGAATACATCTGGAATAGACCGGCTCATTCTTCATGGGATCCAGACTCTGGCTACAATAGTGCGGGTCAGTTTCATCCACGGACAGCTTATACCATCACAAGAGTATTGTTACGATCTTATCATGGTGGCTTTAACTACTTGCCGTTTTCTTATGGCGCGTCCGAGCATAACATTCGTACGAGAGTACAGCATGAGCTCTGTATACACCCCAGGACCTTCGATGACTGGTGGTATGGAGCCTCGGATGAGGTATGTCTTTCCTCTCAAGCTACGTCTTCTCCCTGCCCGCTGATATTTCTAGTCTTGGTTCATGCACATGCCTATGCCTCGGACAAATGAATGGGTCTGGATTGATGTAAGTCTCGTAACACGCCTTACCATAAAAAAGACAACAGCTAACAAGAACTGTCTTGGGGTAGATGGTTGCCCACATCCGAGCTATCTATCTCCCCCTTTCGTTTTACGCTTCCGAGAGCAACCAAAATCTATGCTGCTTCGTCCAGATAAACTTTGCACAAAATCGCACCGTGGCAGTTTGGCGTGGTGACAACAGCATGGTAACCCACTCTATGAACATCACCACAGGCTTGGGTGTTCATCATGGCCATACGATCGGACTCAATGTCCACGAACTCCTCAAATTGCTCGCTCTCCCCCGCCAACTTCGGAAACAAAATCCATACGCAGCCAGGCTTATTAAAATCGTCCCTAACCGTAACATCACGACGCAGAACCTACACAACGTGACAACTTACAGGCACGCTTATGATGTTGAGTGGCTCACAGTGGCCAGAGCCAACTTTGGATTAGATCTCCAGTGGAAACCTGCCCAGCGTTCTAGTTGGCTCAACGACTTCTTCAGAGATGTGCTCACGAATCTCATCTCCATGATTCCTGTCGCCGGCCCTTTCTTAGCAATACTTTTTCCTGTTGCGTGGACACTGATTGTGGATCCTGATTCAGCATGGGATGTATTACTCGATCTCGTTCCGGGCATAAGTCTCACGGATCAAATGGTGAGAGCACTGTTGACTTCTCTTGAAGAGACTAAAAACCATTTGCCGGATGGATGGGAAGCCATTGCTCTACCTCAACAACCGAAATCAGTGGCTATGATTAAGAGTAAGGCAAATCCTGATCCAGGGCCGACAAAGAAGGAGGAGGTCTTTACGGAAGAGGATGCCAAGGAAACTATTGTAGGTTTGGCATTCTGTATTGCTGAGGATATTCTTGCGAAGAGTGGGAAAGAAAGAGCCTTTGAGCATCACATTGAAGATGCACCACCAGACGAGGGTGGTGATCCGGATGGACAAATTGAGAAAGAGAATCCGCCATCTGAGTATCCGGATCAGAAGGAAGGCGATGAGGGAAGATGGGATGGATGGGGTGATTGAAGTAGGAGCTGTGGTATTATAGTAGGCTATGGGTGAAATTGTATCTGGAGTTATGGACAGTGTTTGTGGTTTTGAAAGCTCCATGAATCAGGTAACCACCGGTGGGAGTTGCTTTTGATTAATACCGACCACTGAGGCTATCTTTATCTTTATTCTCACCCGGTGAGATTTTCCTATCACAAAGTTCGAACATGAAGAACAAGTTTATTGATTTATTAACAAACGCTGAATTCGAATCCCCCAAGAGTGAATACCATATAGCCTTATAACTCGTGATTTATGTGACCTAGGAACAACACAACGCTAAAACATTCCCGCTTTTTCCCTTGCAGGAGTCCTATTTAAGTTTGCACTTACCCAAAACTTCTCCAAAACTTCTCCAAAACTTCTCCAAAACTTCTCCAAAACTTCCCCAAAACTTCCCCAAAACAAGCGTCCATCGATCAAGCTCCTCCTGGATCTTCACACGAGAGACGACAGGAACAACCTTTCCCCGAGCAGGTGCTGCTATTTCTAAATATGGACTAAAAGATGATGACCTCGGGACCTGGAAGTCTCTACTATTCTAACTAGATATCCGCCCCGATATTTATACTCTGACTATCGATATTCAAAAATCTTAAGATGACAATACAAAATGAAATTTAGCGACAGTGATTCAGGAGTGATGTAGTGATAGCGAACATATCAAATTTTACAGACGTTAGTCACCAGCAAACCCAGGAAATGTAACCGGGGACCACAGGTTCAAGAAGTCGAAAAGTAGGTCGGGGTGACAAGAATCGGAAGAGAATTAGGGCCCGTTCGGATCGTTTTTTTTGATTTGTGAGTTTGTAGACCTACAAAATTTTTGTTGACCTAAAATGGATTTTGTAGATCTGGAAATGTAAACTACATTGATCAAATTTACAATATATTGATAACAAGCTAATCAAAGCTCCATTTGAAATTTGTAAGATTTTGTAAGATTTTGGTAAAGTTATCATACAAATTTTGTTTATACGCTATATTAACAACATCTACATTTATAAACTCTATTTAAGTATACTATTACATTCGGTAAACCATTTTTGTTGCTAATATAGCTATATTAGTACTAAATACTCTCCGTAATTTATTTTGTTAGCAATATTAGTATTCGGTTCAACCTATTTTGGCAACATTTGTAGGTCTACATTATCAAAAAAAGTGATCCGAACGGGCCCTTACTAGGTAGAGAACTCTTGTCAGGACTCTCGGGACTTTAAATAGATTCGAGAGGTAGGAATGGCTGGGATGTATGTACGTGGAAGACTACAAAATTACATGTATGGATACGGTGCAAATAGGCAAGAAGTGAATAGCTTCTAACTACCAAGTACATTGCACTGTACACGATTCTGATCGAGTACGATTCACCTTACGTCACATGGACATAAATTATGAAGCAAACCCAAAACCACTCCTCGATGGCTATATAAGAGCTGCAAGATATTCAAGAGAAACATCGCTGGCGCAGAGCTATCGACAAGAATCTAAAGTTTAGGATGGAAGTAGCTAGTTTCGTGTTTATGTTACTCTACAAGCCCTTACTAGGGGTTTGAAATTTGCAATTTATGCATTTGACGATACAAGACTTATTTCCCTCAAATTTCACGGGATAATATACTTCCTCTCTCCTCTCCCCCAAAAAATATAAGCGAAATTTTTTCTCGCCGCCACTTGAACTATTACCGCCAATGCATCAACACTGCTGTCATCTTAAATCCTTTATCACCACCTGGGCCTTCATCATTACTCCCAAATTCGCAAGAACTTAATTCTACAACCTAAACTCTGCAGTGATTCTGAACCAGAAGAATCAAGTTGACCATGTTGCGTGGAAGAGACATTGGTTACTTGCTTTACAGTATCTGCTTTGTTAACGATAGTTCATATATAAGAGGAAAAGGAAAGGAAAGGAAAGGCTTAGAAATCGAGATGAAAAGTTGGAAATTAATGTTTTTTTGGTGAATTAGTTGTTGGATTGGGGATTGGGGATTTGGGATTGATAAATATTGGATGGGTGTCACGGTAGATTTGCGCTTAATGCTGTTTTGGATCAAACAAATTGAATAAACAGATCCATGGATCCCCCATTCCAGAATCTAATCCATTCATCCATCCATTAACTCTCCCCTCAACCAGATAATTGCCCACCCCAAAACCCTAGACGAAAAACATCTAGTCTCCCACCCATCAATTTAGCCGTAACTTATACATCTATTCAGAATTCCTCACTCGCTAGCCCTCTACTCACTCAGCTTTAAACCAATCTATCTACAAGCTACTCACCCGTATATTATTAAACCTTGTTTATCACTATATCGCTTACAGCCCAATAGATCTTATTCCAAACATGCAACTTGCCAGACTGCGCACGTTCAAAGCCCAACGGGTTATCATCCCAAGTTCTGGGGATCGAGCGAGCAAGGGGAAAGTAAAATTGGGGGTTTCGTGGTGAGGTATTTTCTACTATTTATCAGAGGGGACGGATTGCAGTTTGCGTATCATACCGTGAAGAAACGAGGACCGAGCACCGAGAAGGAAGAGGAGGGCTAAATGACGGTGGGCTGGCTAGCTGAAGACTCCAAGTTCCATACATGTATAGCTTAGAAAGTATGCAGTAGATGGCAATAAAACACAATCCGCAATCCGTGGATTGTACCTCCATACCCCTCATGAGGTGAGTCTCTCGATGAGAAGATGTGAAAGAGGAATCAGGCCTAGCACCAATCTCCTTCTTCTTTCTCCCGCATTGCTTGAAACATCATCTCAAGCCTCAACCAAATATGTGAACCCAAACCATCCATCCGCTCAACCATTCCCGAAGCCCCATTCCAATTCCAAATTTCAACGCGAGAAACGATACACCCACCAGTATATCTACCAGCTCACCCCAGAACCAACATAACACGAGTCTATAACACCTCCCCCGACCGAAAAAAAACTTACTAGAACAAAAACCTTCAGACTTCCAAAGATTTTCTCCCCATTTTCAAAATTCCAGAGCGGCTTATTGTCAGAGTATGCATATCTCATATCTCAAGAATGATAAATAATACCAGACGACAGCGTAACAACCAAAAAAACGACAGTGCAGGTGCCCAAAAGTAAACAACAACAAACAACCAAACATCAGCACAAAGCCAAGCCCACAACTTTCTCCCCTTCAACCCCAAGCAAATATAACCCACTTCCCACGAGATATCAATCTCACCAGAATTGCCAGTGAACCAATAAACGTCGCGCCCGTCCTGGGATGTGCTGGTGGCATGAACTGCGTAAGTTTGATAGACTCCCCGTACACCTCTGCAGAACCTTTATACCGCGCTCTTGCAATTTCCAAGAGCAAAAGCCACCACCTGCAACCCAAGCAATTCAAAGCGACGAGTAATTCGGGTATGATCCCCCAAAAAAGTGAATATCCAATTTACATGAATCCACCAGGCATACTAGATATAATTTCCCATATATCGAACCAGGCACCTCGCAGAAGCAGAAATCCTTTCCCTCCCCCCGTTAATACAGCGCTTGCCCAGCTAAATTTCCCAACTATTAAAATAACATCCAAAACTATCTAACAATAGAGAGAGAGAGAGAAATAAAACCCCCCGTCCATAAAAAGGAATCATCAAATCCATACTTCGTACCCCAAACCAACCAAAAGAGTCAAACTTCAAACGGCAAACGGCAAATTCCTCCACCAATCTTCCCCTCCCCTCCCCTCCCCATCCGCCAATGATTCGACACCCTCTTCTACTTCAAATCCCTACCTATCCATATCTATGATACCGTGAGACTGTAAGAGTAGCCGGAGAGATAACATAAACATAACAAATCGTCAAAATTCATCATCTAAGAGCTAATTTGGCAACCAAAATCCGATCTTTTCTTCCAAATAATTCTCTCTATATTCCGTATACTAGCCAAGTTATCATTTTACCAAAAATCTACATTTTAATAGAATTTTAATAGAATTTTAATTAAACTTTAAAAAAAAATAGAAATCTTTAAATTTTTGTACAAATTTTAATTCTTTTCTATATTATTTATTATAAAACAAAAAAAAAACTTTTAAATAATCTATATTTTTTTTCTTACACTTTTTTATTATTATAATATATCATATTTCAAAGTTTAAAAATCTATAATTATTAAAAAGTAAAAAATAATCCCTAAACATAAATAACGAATATCAAAACCATTATATTTTTTTTTAAAATATATAATAATTACAGAATTCACTATAGCACAAAAGAGAGGAATATTTAGAGGAATTTAGCGGAAAATACAAGCTAAATTAGTTTTAAATCCAACCTGCTCCCCACCCCCAAAAATTGGCTTAAAATTCGATAAAGTTAAATGTAATAAACATACTACATACTATTTCATTTTGACACTTGTTTTCTCAACTTCTTAATGCACTCACCTCACTCGAGGCGAAACAGTTAATCTCATCTCTAAGCAATAGGTATATCCATTATAAGCGCTTCTACGGAAACGACTTCAAGATCCCATTCTAGGTATTTAACAGTATTATTTTTTATTAAAGAAAAAGAGAGAAACTACTATTTATAAATAGTTCTTAAAGAATAATCCTCTTATAATAAGATTGTTAAGATTCTAAGATTTTATATTATTATATTATATTATATTATTATATCAACATTATTATATCAACATCATTATATCAACATCATTATATCAACATCATTATATCAACATCACTATATCAACATTATAATATCAACATCACAATCAATACCCTACTCTACCCTACTCTGCCCTACCCTACCCTACCCTATCCTACCCTACCCTACCCTACCCTACCCTACTCTACCCTACTCTGCCCTACCTTACCCTACCCTACCCTACCCTACCCTACCCTACCCTACTTTTAAACAACAATCCTCTTAATTTTTCAATTTCTCAATTTCTACACAACCCAACCAACTAATATAATAATATTTATCCCTCGGCTTCATAATCTCCCTTCCTCATCTTCAACCACTCCCCTTCCCTATTCCCCCTTCCCTTTTCCCCCTTCCCCCTTCCCCCACAAACACAAACACAACCACAAAAAATACCATAAATACCCCAACTATCATAAAAATAACAATAACAATCTCCTCTCCACCTCTCC
>NGKI01000009.1:649156-662617 GCA_002162615.1 Myriosclerotinia duriaeana
CAGCGCGAATTAATTTTTTTTTTAAAAAATCAGAACAGGTATTCCCTACAAGTTACAAGTGCAGTGCGCATACCTCCCTACCTCACCCCCTCCCTACCTCCCTACCTCCCTACCTCCCTACCTCCCTACCTCCCACCTACCTATTTAGTCCTCCCACCCCTCACCTATCGGATTCATCAAATCATCTAGCCCCTCCCTCGATCCTGCACATATACCCAAACCCCAGATGAGAAACGCCCTTTCCGCCATTCACATCCACCAAACAGATCCACATTCAATCTTTCTTTCATGCAAAGAACCTCCGTACCCGTCGGACAGAGAGCCCCTGAATCACATTCCTTCACACAATTTTACATGACGGGCTAATAATTTCAGATTCGTACATCGTGATTATATCATCATTCCAATATACACAGATTTCGCATCATCTAGATCCCCTTTCGTTTCCCCGAAACCTTCGAGCTCCCATTCACCGACTTTTTCTCCTCCCCAACAACCACCCCTCCAAGCTCCCGTTCCTTCCCCAACTGACTAGAGTGATCTTCAACCTCAACACCCGCAATAAAAAGCTCACTAACACCCTCCAAACTAGCCACAAACAGACAGAGCAAGCTTGCAATGATGAAGTGACTAATCGTTGATCCAATTTCCAACCATGACCCTTCATCCTTGACCACCCAAAAGAAGTGGAGGGTGAGGAAGTCGCTAATCGCAATGACGACCATAAACAAGGCTGATGGTGCAACACCCAGTCTCCTGTTCAAGATACCCAAGTTCGCTGAGATCAACGCAAATGGAATCATGAGCTTCACAATCAACAACGCCCCTTGAGAGAAAGGATCAAAGACAGGTATCAGGCGGTTCACGCTGTCTAGACTAAAGGATGAGACAGATGCCATGTTTCCGGTGCTGAAAAACGCCGACTGCAAAAGGATGAGGAAAAACAATGATATCCGTGCATCTGTCAATGTGAGAGATCGGAATGGGGAAGAGGACAAAGACGCAGGAACTTTTGGTACTGGGGCACCATTTGTTTGTGTCTTTGTCGTTTTAGTAGTGTGATTATGAATTTTGTGCTCCAGGAGAACCCAGGTGATAAGGGTAGCAGAAAATGCTAAATAGAATAATCCTTCGTACGAGATTGTGAGAATAACGAAGAGTGGGGCAAATGTCAAAAATATAATCATTAATCTGTGTAGATAATGGTTGTTGGGCTGTAGACGATGCAAAAAGGGCATGATCAAAGACGCCACTTTATTCACGTTAGCTTTTCCCGGATCATCCAGGTGTTCGTGAGCTTACCTATTAAGCACCAACCAACTATTTGATTGCCTCGAGGAAGTCCCGTCCGTGCTTGTAAGGACATCGCTGTGGATCTCGTAACAATCATGGAGAGGACAATCATTCCAATCTATTTCAAAGGTCAGAATCCATAGTTTCTGGGAATGAGTGAGGCTTCTCACCTGTGCCCCGATGAGTGAGCGTGATAGAAGATTATTGGCTGGCGCGATGGAATCCCCAGCCATCTTGGATTTTGCCAGCAACTTCATTTCAAAGGCAAGGTACAATACACCTACGGCTACCATCAAACCACCTCCATACAAACTATGCCCAAGATTAGCTAGAACCCCGACTACTTGTGATAGTGGCAACCTACATAAGATCTATATCTTCAGTCTTCATTGCCGGGAGTAATGTGAAAGTGCTCATTCCCACACAGGATGCAATCCATGTTAAGGTCAACGCCTTGTTCTTCTTGAGAAATCCGAAGCCGTAGAACGCCGGCCAAAAAGTTGCCCCGATGAACAGGACGGAGAAGATTTCTCTGTGGGTGTAGCCCCATGCCTGTTGATACATCAGTAACAATGCATCAAAAATGTATTGAATGACTCACAAGAGATTCGATGAGACCTAAGAAGATTATGCTCTTGATGAATATTCCTATATAGGCAAGAGGTGACTTGATATGACCAAATAGTTCTTTTCCGCCTTCTGTGAGGGCATTGCGACGAGCATATACTTCTTCCCAGAAAGCCACCGGAAAGATAGCATAAGCATAATATGTTAGAGGCGATTCCGATACAATAAAGGAAGCGAAAAGAGCAACAAGAATGGAAGAGAAGAAAAGACTGCTAGCCAAAGTCCTAGAGGTCTTAGATTTTCCGTGTAAAACGTGAAGATCAATGACAGTGGTAAGGGCAAATGTGATCCACCCCAAGTATCCCAGTGTGATTAAAGCTCTTAAGAAAAGCCAATCATATGTTTGAAGATATCGAAGACCTTCTAAACCAAGTCTTACGAGCTCTGCAGTCTCCCGAATTGCTTCTTCGTGTTGACCTCGGTCGATCAGACTTCTGATATCAATTAATCGGTGCTCAGCCGTGTGGTTATCATCACCGAGACCTTCAAATGGTCGATATCTCAGCTCAGTAGCTTTCTTCTGCTCCTCTTTGATTCGGTACATGTCAAGAATACCTCTCGCATTAGCCAGAAAAGCTTCAGCTTTTTCGGGAAGATCTGCTGCCAGATATGACAAGGGTAACTCTCCAACCGAATTGACTGGAAAGTGAAGGCCAGCCAAATATGCCATAAGAGCTGCAACATCTGCTTGTGAGACATCATGTCGATGAATGTGATCCATTCCCCAATCTGAGGATAGCTCATCGTGACCTGGTGCGATCCCATTGGCCTGCACGATTGGCTTTGCGACTCCGGATCCCCAAGCAATTAACGGAGTGCGCGTGTTATCTGGGTGTCCATCACCATGGCTTCCCCAATCACTCATTCCATGATCGGCTGTGAAGACAAAGGCAGTCTTATCATCGTTATAGAAATCCTCTACGATCTTTGTAATTTCCTTGATGCCCTCATCCACAACTTTAAGATTATATAGATATTCTTTCGAATATGGCCGGTAACCATGGCCAGTAGTGTCCAGACCAAGGAGATGTAGAAAGAACACGTTCTTATCCTGTCTCAACGCGGCATTCAAAGTAGCATTCGTAGCAGCTTCTGCAAAGAGGGCCTTGACCCTGTCAAATACCCAGATATCCAAATGTAGAGCAGCCTTTGAAAAGTCCTCCTCCTCAGCAGAATATGTATAAGCATCGACACGACCTGGCACCGCACCCAATTGAAACATTGGCAAGATATCCGGACTTCCCCACGACCAAGTATGCCTACTTCTATTGAAGACACTATCGAAATTCACTGGGTTGAGTTTCCATCCAGTCGTAACTGCCGAGACATCTTCGTACAAGCCCGCAATGAGCGCCACATGTCCTGGGCGAGACTCCGTAGGAACTCTAGTATGAGAGACACCAAAGGTACCGTGTCCAAGGACTCGCGAGCGAAGGAATGGCGCAAGAGGCCGCGGGGTGAGATCTTCTTCTGATTCAGGGTATGGTTCTGGAAATGATTGGAAAGCTTTATCGGCTCGTAGACCATCGCCTGCAGACACATATGATCAGCCATTGTAATCTCACGCAATGACATAGAAGAGATAGAATCAACATACCTACGAAAAGCACCAAACGCTTTGCTGGAGCTTCCACCCCAGCTGGCCTCTCTACTCCAAATTCGCGCATCCCAGAGACGATGGGACTCACAAAATAAATATCAAAGATTGAATAAATATACACCAAATGGAAAGCCATCGCAATGGCTAAAAAGCCAAAACGATTAACCCTCGCCATATTTTCAATATGTTCGTCCTGTAAATAATTGGTATCTTTACGCGTTCGCGGTCAATTGAACAAATTGAACAAATTGAACAATTGAAAACAGCTCTGACCTTATGATGGACAGATTTCCTAAACCTAAACACCTGGATAGGTATATGCCAAAATCATCTGCAGAAATTTTAAAGGAATGGCGCGCCCTCGAATGGACGAAAGATATGTATTATAAATACAAATAAGACGAGAACCTCTTCCCCTTGGTAGAGAATTTCAAAGTTAGAAAGCTTTTGGGAACTTCACGATTGTCTAAAAAATTATCCGATATAGGACACGACATCATCGGTCGCCAAGGTGGCATTCGAATTGTTGTCTGACCGCCTCTGTTCTGCCTGTACAAACCAATCGCTGTGAACAAAGGCGGTCAGACAACACTTAAGCCCATATATCTTCGTAGACTTCATTTATGTTTCAATTTATTAGCTTCAACGATAACCTTGGAATACACCTAACCATCCTTTACGGACGAGAGATTAAGTGACGTGATAGGGGATGATTATTCACACAAGCAATTGCATCTCAACAATATATATAAACGTATGAAAACTTCTCCATCCGGAGTCTATATTCAATTATTCCCTCCACGCCTCAAACCTCACCCATCCCACCTACATACACTTTCCTTTCATCACTCGTCCCTCATGTTTTATCCCCACTTTCCATCTCATCCCCACTCCGCATTTTCAATTCCATGTCCAAACCAAAGGGTATATAAGCAACAGCACAGCAAGCACAGCACAACATTTCTAACACACAGTCCTCCTCGTCGTCCTCTGCCCCTTGACGAAAAGCCAAGATTTCAATCCCGCCCTTGCAACCTCACATCCATCGACCAAATATACATTTCATCGCATTCCCTTCCCCACTCTACCCCATCACTATCCTCCCCGCCTCCTCTTTCAATCTCCTTCTCGCCGCCAGAAGAAGATACAATATAAAACATTAAAAGGTAGCCAAATTCTTTCATTACTGCCAGGCCACGGCAACATCACCCCTCCTCTGATATACGCTCTCAACTCTCAACTCTCCCCTCCCAAACCAACACAACACCAGCGCATCACAAAAATGTAGATACGCGCGTAATTACAGTTTGCAGCCGAAAGAAAGAAAATATCACCTCCCCTATGTACAGATCTCATGAGTATAGGTTGTACGAATGAAGTCGTTATATAACACCATTCACTACCAACACATGAAATGAAGTCTAGAAAACGTGTAATTCGGGAAAACGGACGTGATAGCATCCACGATTTATCCTTTGTTGAAAACGCCAAAAAATCTAGTTCGTGAAGGAAAGAAAAAGCTGCTCATTGTTGTGGAAGTTCATGAATTCAACCAATTAGAAGAGTAGTAGGGGCCGGATAAGTAGGTGGGCGTTGAATCATTGAATCGATGAATGTGGTGGTGCTATGATAAAATTCGTGAAAAAATACTGTTGTTCAAGGTGTTTTTCCGCGTTTGCGAATATTTTCATTGTTCTCCGGATCGAACATAGTCGTCACACCTGCAAGTGTCCAATTCGAGGTAGATGAATGAATAGCGACGAGCCACGCAGCTACTAAATTGACCAGATAGTGGAGCATGTAAGCGTAAGTTACCCCGTATACTGCAGCGTATATCGAAATAGCGAAGAAGAGAACACTGGTAACATGTCGAACGCGTGATGTGACTCGAGGTACCATCTTCCCACTCGTTAATGTTTCTACCAAAAGAATGAATGGCATGATGGAGAGGACGTTGTGATGAGAGGAGAATGGTGTTAGCCAATGTACAGCCAAATTATGGATCCACACAACGAGAATTGGGAGATTGATTGGCAAAATCCATAACATCAGGACAAGTATCGAGTGGACGTAGTTGTAAAAATTGTAGTTCGTATTAGACCGTGCTTCCCGGGCAAATCGTAGGGCTCTTGTGCAGGTGGCTATTTGTACCAGGCACGCCACTAGATACGCGAATTGGTAGGGGATGACTGTAGACACTAAGAATAAAAGAACGCCTGTCGTAAACACTCGTCTCCGAGGCGAAGATGGTGCAAATGCGGGAGATGATGCCCTTTTCCTATCCTCATTTCGTAACCACGCCGGCTTAACGCTCACCCAGCCATACAGCACACTCAAAACGTGAGTGAGGGTTAATGTGGCATAGTTGATCATCACGCATACGCCAATACAGACAAGTCCAATGAGAGGAACCATGAACCAGAAGAATGGGTCTTGTGATCCTACAAGTAGATCATTTTGGGAATAGTCAATGATTGTTTCGGATGCGTTTCTTCCCCATCCTAAGAAACCAGTAGGAGCCCCTTGAGGCGGTGCCGCACTTGCCTGAGAGAAGGATACCGACAGGCACGTAAGAGCTAATAGCACCAAAGGTAAGGATTGTCGTAAACATAGATCTAAACTCTCGCTGAAGGAAATAAAAATTCCAGTCTCATCATACATTCGGAATTGCTTCCTCAATACGAGAGCAACAACAAGCAAAGGGAATGCTGCAAAGACGGTTCGGTAGCGCATATACAATTTTCCCAAACTTCCAGGAATATCAACACTCAATGAGATTTTGATGCTCGAGTTACAGGTCGGATCGGTCCAGAACTGAAGACTCAATCCATCTTGGATGGCTTTGTATTTGAGTGCGGGAGGCATAAATGGAGAGACTCCGTGGAGATTGATTGCCGCTTGCTTTACATTCACAAAGTATTTTGACTCATAAGGTTCCGAAATGTACTGGCGTAGAAGAGGGGTGAAAAGCTCTGATTCCTCTCCACACACCTGGTTGCCCATTTCCAGGTTGTACGCCAATAAACTCGAGTGTACGGCGGGTATTTTGACCTCGGCAACCATTGGTCTATTTGGTGGGAGCCTCATCTTCATGCCAAAAGCCAATAAACGTCGAAGACTCAAGGATCTGATTCGATGTGATTGAACATTGTCACTGAATTCAGCAATCACCCATCCAGGAGTAGGATGAACTGCTTTGTCCACAATGGCAACGAATTGGTGGTCGATGATATCCTCCAAATCGTATTGCAAATAAGAGAATGGTAAGATTTCTTCCTCCTCATCCAGATAGAAAGGCTTCTTCGATGTTCTCGTCGATGCTGGCAGAGGAATAACATCGCTTGCAGCATTTTTGCAAGCCAATCTCGTAGATCCAGAGCTATCCCCAGAAAGATCCATATTCATAGAGAACAACGTAGCTGATTGGCCAGGATGTAATGGAAAAACACTACAAAAGAGAACCTCCAACTTTCCATTATCCCCAGGCTTATCGAGCTTTTGATCGGTGAGAAGTGTGAATCGTTTTCCACCCGGCGTCCCTTGGGGAGGAATTGGAAGCAAATGTGCTTTCGGTTTTCGAGATTCCCCAAATTTTCGAAGGACCAATCTTTCTCCTTGAGGAATTATGGCATGTGAATCGTCCTCCAAAGTAAGTAAAGTCGTGGGTTCTTTATGCGAAAGGGTCTTTTCCGCGAGGCTCTCCATTCCTGTTAAATACCATTTCTTGAAAATCCTCATCCTATCCGCTCGAGGCTTCGTTTGCGCAGGCCGGTTCACGTCGACAACTTCGTATAGAGATCTAATAACCACTTTTCTGAATTGATCACACCATAAAATAGCTTGATGGTCCATACCGGTCCACACGTTTGGCACAGATGAAGTGAAGACGGTAAATCCATGTGTATCTGGCACCAGGGATTCCAGACTGGCATAATCAGACGGGACTACCGTATCGAGTCCACCTCCAGCGATCGATAACAAAGTGACGTGCCATAAAGGATTGTTGTTTGCCCATTTCTGCGAATAGGCTTGACGCCAATAGTCGTTGATCTGCTTGTAAGTTTTGACAATCTCGGCATCGAAAGAAACTGGAGGTCGAGCGTGTGGAGCTGACATTGTAATAATCGTGTTTATCGAATTCGACTGATAGTTTGGCATGACCAACATGGTGCGTGCTACTATCCCACCCATTGAATGTCCCAGTATTATCACAGAAGTGGGATCCGGAAGCTCTGGGTCTCGCTGTGATCTTCGTGGATCATGGTACAAAGATAATATATATGCAATCGCTTCGTTCAAATATTCTGCCTGGTCCAACATCGTCTGGCCATGGAAAGCTGTTATATCTTCATTGAAATCCACAGTAAAGAAGTCCAGGTTCCGAGCTCCGGCATCGATCGCTGCAGAATCGTGTTGTAAAACGTCGTGGAAGTATGTTGCTGCCTCGGCCGCAATTGGTCGAACTTGCTTATAACTCCCAGCATTTCCAGGGATGAATAAAACGGGAACGCCTTTGACCTAGACACAGTATTCGTAAGTTTGGCACTTCACTTTCCACACAATCCCATACCTTGGTATCCTCATCCACCATTCCTTCCCTATATAGATAGACGGAATATTTGCTCGCAAAACGGGTATGCTCCGTATCGAAATCGGATAGCTTCGCAAAAGAAGGCCGCATATATGACATTCGACATCCTTTGTTATCCAATTGTCGCGTTGTAAATGAATGTATTATAGAAGCCAACGCAAGTAAGGCTATGATTGTGGTTCCGAAGGTCAATGGCGTAAAAGACCAAGGGCTTCGTAGTCTTGACCGTCGTGAGGTTTGTCGAGAGTCGGCCATCTTGTCAGGCTCAATAGCCCCTTTTGAAGAAACACTGATTACAGTAGATTCAATCGGTTGACCCTTATCTACATGACCATTGCGCGATTCCGTTGGTTTCCAATTTGTATTGCTGGGGCGCCGACTTCTAGCTGTCGGAGATCTCTTATCGCAACTTTTCCGTCGATCTAATTCGGGTTGTGTGTGTTGAGGAGTGGTTTGTCGTGAAATTGATTGAAGGTTTTGGGGATCCTTATTTGATATCGACACTTCGCTTCTAGAGCGAACTGTGAACCCCGGTCCTTCAATTATGTCCGTATTTGCAGATGAATCGTCGCCTTCTTCCTCTGCGGCCGACCCAGATGATCTCATCCGCATCTAAGCAGACTTTCGACACGAATCTCCAAACTTTGAATGGGAGACTGACGTGGGAAATCGCTTTTTTTTTTCGGTGGGGGGGGAGAGAGAAGGAATTTTGAGAAGGGTTGGAAAAATAAATGGACAAAGAGGCTGGAAACGAGAGAATTGGCGGATTTCCGTGAATGACTGACTGAATGACTGAATGATAAAAAAAAAGCTCACTGGGAAGCTTTGAAGGATTGGATTACTTAGGTACTTACTTCCAAGGTTAACTACTGATTAGGATAGGCGAGTTAGTATTTCTGTACGTTTTCACATCATTCTCCAATCAATATAGAGTAAAGTAGTAAGGATAGTAAGGATAGTAAGGATAGTATAGACTATTAATGTTAAGCTTATTCACTTTGAAAGAAGCTGATAGGTAACTTTATTACTTTACTACTCCAGCTTTACTTTTAGTATTCTACTATTCTTAAATTGATTTAACCATCGCGTATCTAGGTATGGATTTGCTAACTATCCAGATAGGAATCTAGAATCTCCAGCTACCTAGGTACCTAGGTAGGTACTTATACACCCGTGCTAATAAGTGGTAGTTGATACCTAGTAGGTATATATATGGCATTCACAACTTTATATTTACAAACTTGATAGATATATAATATTATATAGAGAGTACAGAAATTCAATATCCAGCACCAGTGCGAATCTCCTTAAGTTTCAAGAGAATGGATCGCTCAATTACTCAACTAGAAAAAGATCGGACATTCAAACAAACCACATTACCTAGGTATTTCAACACTTATTATTACACAGGGGGGATTATCGTTGAGGATCTCCTAATATACCATGATGATTGGTAAAAAGGAGATGATCTACATTTTCTACTTGTCTTGTTATTGTCGCATGAATTTGCACGTCGTCACGGTCGGGTTTTTTATACGCCGATATTTTATTAAGACAACCTTGGAATTGTCATATACGGTACGCTTTCACTCAGTTGAGATTGAGAGTTGAGTAAGAGAAGCGGTGGTAGCGACGACTTAATAGCTGTATGATTTGATATTAGAAGAAGATACGAGATAGGGTAATGTGTATTATTATATAGGTATTCGTACATTGATATCGCGACATCATCACCATTCTTTCTTTCATTGGGTTTTCAACTTGTAGAGCAAATTGTAAATAAACACTGCATGAGGTGGTATGCAGTTATACATGCAGTAGGTAGGGTTTTTTTTTACTTATACCTTGAAACTCAATCGAGAGTATCATCCCCACATTGGATATTATGTCCATAAGTCCATAAGTAGATAATCTACTAGATATATAAGGGGGTGAAAGATCAAGGTTATTGTCGTTTAGCCTCTTTAACCCGAGTATCCCTTCAACTAATCATAAATCTACAGTATCCATCCATAGGTAGGTATGGTCCTAAGTTCCAAGTAACTTCTATAGAATATCCCGTACAAGATTAACCAACCTCCTTGTCGGCATCAAAAGTTGTTGAAAATCGGATCTCCCGAACGCCCAACAGTATTTCCAATATTGAAACAATGCATCACTTCTATCCATACCTACCTACCTAGTACCTACCCCCAAACTCACTCTTGAGTCTTCATGCAGGGGGACATCAACTCTCATCCAACAATTCAGAGCCAGGAATAATATCAACCAATCTTTCATGCCATCAATGTTCGATTCCTCGATCCATCGGATTCCATGATTCCATCCCCCATAGCCCTGCCTATATAATAGGAAACCCATTACCTCTCACAGAGTCTCACTCCCGCGGCTCATCATCCCTGAGCACATTTCGGACAACCAATCCAATTCGGAATTGCGGCGTCAAAATGGCAAGTAAGATAGTTTACCTAGGTACCATGGGTTAGTACTTCAAGACTTAAAAGTATATAATAATGAAAGTGGCTGGGGAGTCGGGACTAACTTTCTCAACCCCCAAGAATGCACGTCAAAATCCCATATATCTGGGGGCTCCATCAAAACTTACCTATCGTTGCCTGGGGATGATGTTTTAAAAAATATCGCATAATATTTGGAGAGCCGGACCGAGACAGGAATTTAGATGTCCGTCAAGAAACGACGTGGGATATAAAATTGCCTCATCTCTGATGGTAACCTTAACTTGTCCATTGAGTAACTACCTACCTACCTACCTACCTACCTACCCAGGTAATATCGTAAAGATTCCGATGTCCGGTGTTTGCAATGAAGAGTTAGGAGCGAGCCGTAGTCTCTCTCGTAGACGGACCATGAAAGGGGGGTTATTCGCTCAACAAAATGATTTGATTCTCTATGATATCTCTCCAACTCTCCCGCTCCACATGCCATGAAGTGCGAAAAGAATTTAAATCAGATCCACTCTCCTAACAAATTCGAATTCAGCATCACCGCCCGGCTCCCACAGGCTTCGGTCAGTTCATCTTCATCAATCCGAACGAGCAGATGCAACATTTCCACTTACAGTCTACAGATAACGCTGAATCACACAACTTCCCCTCAACAAAGCCATATATTGGTGGGCTGCACATAAGATATATTCCGTAAGGTTACTCGGTGGCATGATGTATTTTTCGTACCTTGGTATTCCGTACACTACTATAATACGAATCCAATCCCCTCCAACCAATAACAACCATTCATCCATCCATCCATCCATGCACACCTTACAATCATCGCCGTTTCCTCTGTATATGTACTCAATCCTATCTATCTATCTCGAAGCAAGCCCATTGACTTGCCATACTTGCATACTTACATGCACACCTACCGTCCAAGTACGAACAGCTAGCTACATGACATCCCGTTTAGCCTGAAGATTAATATACCTAGTAGATTATTTGTTATCTCCCATACCTACTATACGTTGCCAAGGAGATAGATAGGCACTTTCATTGCTCCCACGGACTCTCCTCGATGAAAACCCCCCGAGTCCAAGACCCAGAATCCCAGATCGATACTTCGTAGATGCGTGCGCAAAACCTCTTCTTGCGCCATCGTCCTACTAGTCCTTAATTACATCACCGAAAAGCAAGGTAGGTGACACCTATAGATTCCATACATACAAGAACCAAGGTGAGAAATTCAGGCACCTCTCGTTTGGTGGGTTTACTAACCTATATGCAATCAACAAACACCTCAAACCACAACCTCAAACCCCCCCTTCGTCAACTTTCCCATGACCATACACTGCGTATAACAAATCAAAAACTCCTCTCTAGGTTCCCAACATTTCGTATATGCATTCATTATTTCATTATATACTTCGTATACATACACATATGCATCCATGTCTCACCCAACCATGCCGCGCCGATCGGAAAGAGCCGCGTGCGCAGTCAGTCAGTACCTAGTATTACAGTAGTGAGTAGTCCAGCAAGCACGCAGTAATAAATCCGCAGTAAAAATAGATTAGCTACACAGTCACACCACCTCCAAAGCTCTACTTAAAGCTTGATTGTGCGCGACTTCAAGCCCGTTTCCGAGATAAACATCTCTTGGCATCGCAGGGTCAAGTACTAGATAGATAGATGATTAGCGGGCGCACTGTGCAGGTGTTTGCTAAAAGAGAGATACCTAGATGTTATGTTGTGTATGCGTGCGTGCGTGCGTGCGGATGCATCGTTGACGTTTGGAAATCTATGCGTGGTACTTCGTAGGTTGGGTACTTATTAGTAACTATGTGTAAAAGTAAAAGAGGGCTTCAACGGCTTGGGTGATTTTCTTCTCGTGTGAGAGACTCGTGGAGATAATTTGTCTATGGTCCATGTGTAAGATTTTATTGATGGTTGGGATACTCACCGGGAGCTCACCGGGAGCAGATTAAGAAGTGAAAAGTTAAAGCTCACCGGGAGTTATTCATGTGAATGAGAATAGATTTATTAGTGCCTAGTTTACAAAGGCAGGTAGGTACTAGGTCATACATTTATAGATGATTTCCTTTAACCTAAAGTGTGGTTTGAGAATAATAAATCAACCATCTACAAGTCTACAACATTTACCATCCATCAGCTCCCTCATAGGAATATACTGTAGCTGCTCTGAAGGACCATCAAAATAAAGCATAGTAAAAACGCAGACATGCACCATGCAATCTACACCCAATTACAGTAGAAAAATCCTGCGAAGCAGCGCGTATATCAGATTCCTGGATGAGATACTGCAATATAGGACGGTCAACGCGAATGGAGTTTGATGAATCTCTCCAGCAGGAGAGGATAACATACATACGATGTAAATACGCCGCTCGAAATCTTCTGGCCGCTGTAAGTAAAGTCCGACCGATCGAGGTCGAAAGGCTGGGGTATATTCATGATTCAAGGACCTCCCACGACCTCACACTTTGTTGTGCAATATGTAAATCATCGAGTAATCATCGAGGGCGAGTTAATAATATTGACGAAACAAACGAGAGAGACTATCTACATAATACTTTCTGTCCGACTTCCTCACTGCTATATGCTGAAGTGTATAAATGCACCATCCTATATATATATCACCGGCTTCAACCTACATTGCTACCGAAGTTCAATATCAAGATACATCCAATCCCTCAAGCTACAGTAGACTCGAAATTCCCATCCTAGTAAACAAACATCGGCCTCACACCCGACGACTATCCCCTCCCTCCCTACAACCCCAATTCTTCTTCCCTATCCACCCAGGCTCCTCCGCATAAAGTAAACCTCTCTCTCCTAAACCCACGCTCCACCTTCACCTTCACCAATTACATCAC
>NGKI01000009.1:662888-673277 GCA_002162615.1 Myriosclerotinia duriaeana
CCCCCAAAATAAGCGTCAGAACCACCATGATATAAATCTGCAAACAGATGACCACAATCGCCACATATTTCGTCGTTTGAAGAACGCCGAATCCGGCTTCTACCAAAGGGGTAACTTGGTCGAGGGCCGAGTCGATTTCTTTGCTGTAGGGGACGCCCATGTTGGCGTGCGGGTGCGATTGGGCTTGGAGATTTAGTTGGGGAGTTGGGTTGTCGTGCTAACGTTGTGAGTGGTAATTTATGCGTAGATTGAAAATGTTGTGCTCTGGATTAGAGAGATATTAAGGTAGATGATCAGTAGTTAAGTTTCACTTGGTATTGCTGTATGAAAAAATTCTGCTCCTTTCACTATTGGCGGGGTCAGTAAGTGGTGTCTTAAGCGAAACTCGACTAAAATGGGAAACGTGTTGCTTTTCAATTGCTCTGGAATCTGGATTGGGTGGGTGGATGTTTTAATCTAAGTGGCTGTTAAATGAGACAAGTGAAATGCTGAGATCTATGTATTTGATACTCTTTGATTTGATTCCTATCGTCTCATAGAACGCACCCACTCGATTCATTCGGTCCATGTATCGCCGTATCCAATCTCCTCTCGTGTCTTACTACTAACTGAACAAAATGAGTGAAACGAATGAGAAGAGAAGAAAGAAAATCCACCTCGCCATACCAAATCCAAAAATGCCTGTAGAAGCCAACCGGTTACCCATCCATCTATCCAGTCCGATCCTTCTATTTGTATCCAAAACACCTCTCTAGTTCCCCGCCCATTTCTATTTGTTTTCAGACTTATCGTTATCGGAATAGTGTCTGTAAATGTAGAACATAAAACCACGCATCTTCACTCCTCCCTCTCATCCGCCTCAATCTTCCTCGCTTCTTCCAACCTCACCAAATGCGTATATCGTATGCACCACAAACTAACCAACAAGCCCAAAATTGACGCTGCTACCGTAACCAAATACGCGCTACGGTAGCACTGCAAGCCCTCCGTGCATTCTCTCACGCCCCCATCTTTGACGATGCTATGACGATCATAGATGACTCCGTAGAAAAGATTAAAGATGTATCCTGACAGGACAGGAGAGAGGGTCATGAAACCCCAGTTTGTGGAGAGACCATGAACACCAAATGCTTCGGCTACGAGGGAAGGGAAACATCCAAAAAGGAGACCATAACCGAGACCGGTGAGAGAGGAGACGAGGAAAAGGAGGTGTGGGTTCTCGGTATTGAGAGCAGCGATTTGGGCAAGGAGGAAAATAAGGGAAGCGAGCGTTAAGCACCACAGGCCGCTGCAGCGGAGAACTTTGACTAGAAAGTCGGAACCGACTCCACTTAGGAGACGACCTGTGAATGAACAGACAGAAAGAATGGACACATGCATTGCTTGTCGGTGCATGATGAACTCTTCTGGGATTGAATCATCCCAGTGACGCCAAAGTGCTTGGGCATCATTTCCAATATTACTACGGGGAATTAGCTTGCGAAGTTCTAGTTTGCGGAAATGAATGACTTACTTAATAGTCATCAATCCAATACCCGTCAGGATCCCCATTAAAGCAAACAACTGCCAAAATTCAACCGTTTTAAATAATTGAAATCCTCGGATATCTACACGATGGGCATGGTCCTTCTTGTCAGTCTCGTTTACATCTTCTCGAGATTCCTCATCGGTTGATTTTGACATCAAGGAGGAGGTTTCGTCGGCCTCGGATATGACGCCGTGCTCAGGTACCTCTGCCCCTATCACATGATGGTTTAGGATATGGTGTTTGCCCGAAGACACAACAAATGGGGAGAACGTACCAGGTTCGGGCTCTAAGACATCTCTTGCTACTCGTCGCTTGCTTTCCTCAGATTTTGTGCGATGAAGTCGATTTGAATCGGATCGATCATGGCCGGGTAGGGCTGAATAATGGGCATGCGGTATAACCCGGAGGAAGAAGAATCCTAGAAACACTGTTCCGCTTGTACCGCATGCTAGAACTAACAGGAAATGACCAGCATCCCCAGGAAACGTAAATGCAGTGAAAGCTGAAAAGAAAAATGCGCTGAGTCCGAAAGTCGCGAGGGGAAAAGCTGTCGCAGTACCTCTGTTGTGTGGCCAATTAAGAGCTGAAGTCTTAATGGAAGCTGCAAAAGCAGCACATCCTCCTAGTCCCGTGAAGAATGAATAGAGACAAAGCAATGGGAGCCATCCCGACCCTCTATCATATGCTTGATATAGAGGGAAATATCCTGCGGCGAGTAATAACATTCCCAACACTACAGCAGGTCGAGGTCCTTTCCCATCTACTAATAATCCAATTGGTATACCGCACGAGTACATTCCCAGATTCCCGAATAGTCCCTGTTTATATCGATTAGCATGGTATCAAGAGCCGAACTGGCTGGCGCAAGTAATCTTACTATCAGGTTAATTTGTGTTGAAGACAGTTTCAATCTATCAGCAAACTGTGGACCCCAATTGGAGAAGGCATAGTTCGTTCCACATGCCAATGCGATACATGTTGCTGCAACACTCGATACTATTCTCGCTGCTTGTAATGGCTTTTCCCCTGGCATATCGACGGTTCCGTTGTCGCTATGGTAAAAGGGAGGTTGTATAGGTAGCTTCACGTCTTAATCATTGCAAGATTCGGGGCAAAAGAAGGGGTATTCACTGGCACAGAATGGGAAATGATACGTTTTGTGAATGAAAGACAATAATTATCCAAGTGTTTCTGGGTGAAAACGTGTAATTGTCTGAAAGAAATTAAAGTATCCTCTTGCTGTCGTCTACTCCGTACACACACGTAAGTCCGTTATCAGCAAACTAATCCATAACTCCTGAAGTCCTTATCAGCTTCATTTACGGTAGATCTTATGAACCACCACCGCACTAATGCAGGTCGTCTTCATTAGCCGCGCGGATCATGGAGCCGAGTCGAGTCTGAGCCATTTCCTTCATCAACCAAGTAACTTACAACGTTATTCTTCAACATTTATTCTCAACTATTACCGATACTCGTTTTCATAAATAGTATTTGAAGAGATTCCGGATCATTTTATCACCACACTTAATACTGCGACGACACCGTAGAGCGCAAATATGGGCGCTCTACTTTCACTTCCTTTATTGGCCGTGCCAAGCATGGGCACTGTGAGTCCTACTTGTTGGACTTGAATATGAACAATAGCTAATACCTTTAGGTGATCGGCTTCGCTGCAAGTTGCTGTGGAGCGGCAACATGCTCTGCTGTATGCAGTGCTTGTGGGAAGTGTGGTAACAGGTATATCTTCAGGCTTGAGGAAGTTGTGTGATAAGGACTGACTGATGTATAGTGTTGCCACTCGTATCGCATACGCCCTCATCCTCCTAATCAATTCGATATTATCATGGATAATGCTAACCCCATGGGCAATTAACAAACTACAAGGCTTGACGTTGGACTATATGAAAATCAGTTGTCCGGAGGGAGAATGTTATGGTTGGGTCGCGGTTCACCGAATTAATTTCGCACTCGGAATTTTCCATCTTTTAATGGCATCAATGCTACTAGGCGTCAACTCTTCAAAGAATCCTCGTGCGGCGATACAAAATGGTTTTTGGGGCCCGAAAATTATCGCTTGGTTAGGCTTGGTCGTACTTTCATTCTTGATTCCAGATGGATTCTTTTTGGTATGGGGAAATTATATCGCGTTCACCGGATCGACATTATTCCTCCTCCTCGGACTTATTCTACTGGTAGACCTTGCGCATACATGGGCGGAATACTGTCTTGAACAGATTGAAGCATACGACTCTCGAGCTTGGAGAGGCATTTTGATCGGATCAACATTGGGCATGTATGCGTGTTCGTTGGCGATGACTATCGTCCAATACATTTTCTTCGCTGGCGCCGGATGCTCAATGAACCAGACCGCTATCACTCTCAATTTAATCTTCCTAATCCTTGTCTCTTTCGTCTCTGTCCATCCTATGGTTCAAGAATTCAACCCTAGAGCAGGTTTGGCACAATCGGCTATGGTGGCTATCTACTGCACATACCTTACCATGTCTGCAGTGTCGATGGAGCCTGATACGAAGCATTGCAATCCTCTAATTCGAGCCCAGGGCACTCGAACAACTTCTATCGTCATTGGTGCGATCGTCACTATGTTCACAGTTGCATATACAACAACTAGGGCCGCAACACAAGGAGTGGCTTTGGGAGGAAAAGGAAAGAGAATCGCATTGCCTGAAGATGATGAGCATGATCTCGTTACTCAACAACCAGATAGCCGCCGTGAAATGCGTGCTGCAGCTCTTCGACAAGCAGTAGAGGAAGGTAGTCTTCCTGCCGACGCTCTTCTAGATGACGATGACGAAAGCGATAGTGGAAATACAGCCAAAGATGACGAGAGAACCTCAACACAATACAGCTACGCACTATTCCACATAATTTTCTTCTTAGCAACTACATGGGTAGCTACTCTTCTCACCATGAACATGGATGAGTATACAGATGGAAACACAAACTTTGCGCCCGTGGGAAGAACATACTGGGCGTCATGGGTCAAGATTGTCAGTTCATGGGTATGCTATGGTATTTATACATGGACACTGGTTGCACCTGTAGTGCTACCAGATCGATTTGACTTTTAGATACGGATAGTTTCCTTTGGGGTTTTGCTGGGTTGTTCTTATTAATAGTATTGTATGCATATTGCATTTGTTTTTTCAAGCGAGGAACATTCGACAGGTAGTTGAATCTGGTGGCTTTAGGGGAGGATTGGAACGCGTTAATAAGTTTAGAATTAATGCCTTTACATAGGATGGAAATTGATATACCAAAGGTTTCGTTTATTGTATTCCCACACTATTGCTCACTACATGCATGACCTCTTGCATGGAAGTTTTGTTGACATACCTCTCGTGCGGAGGATGGAATCTAGTCAAAGATCTAATTGTAGAGTCCGAAAATAAATCCAGTGATTTAGGAAACAAGATCTGGGCCTTTCGAAAACAGATTCTCGGGATCATACTTCTTCTTCAACTGTGCAAGACGGGGGTAATTGATGCCATAGACCAACCTACCTCCCTCGTGATTTGCTATCCCATTCATTAGTCATTTGCCATTCGACAACAAAACAGATACATTGAAGCGCTGCTTTGGAAAATACTTGAAAAGGGGTCAAGGACATCAAAACAAAAACTCCGACTCACCACCATCATAATTCGAATACGCACCCACCCCATCCTTGGTAATCTCATCCGTCCCCTCCGCAATCCTCCTCTCCAGCTCCACCTTCGCCTTCTCCGCCATCCGTCTACCCCACTCCCTACACTTCCCATCCATCTTCTCATCCTCCCACCCCGGCCCAAACAACAAATTCCCATACGCGCCTCTATTCGCAAACGCCGTTTCCTGCTGTCCGACCTGGAGAATCTTTCCAAATGGTATATATTCAAAGACCACCATCGTATATTTGGCATCCGGAATTTCCGCGAGGAATTTCTCCGTCTCGGAAAAGATTTCAGCGGCAAAGGAATAGGTGAGTGGGAGCATATAGGCGGCTCCTTTCATGTTGCGACGGAGTCCGTGGATCATGGGATCATTGAGCATGCTGTTTGCATCTACGTAATCCATTTCCTTGGTGGTATTTGCGAGGGGTGCGAGATCGAGGAGGGGTTTGTAATATGCGCGTGCTTCGGCTTCCGGGCCGTTGTAGAAGACGGGGAGGAGGATTGTGGGTTGGGAGGTAAAGGGTGGTGCGCCGAAGCCGAGGAGGAGGAGTGCTTTTTCTTCGGAGAGTGATACGACTGTGTTGGCGAATTCCACAATTTTCTCAAGGTTCTCGCGTGGAAAGACAAGCGTACCGCCCCAGACACGGTTGGGTTGGGGATGTAGTCGATAGGTAAAACTAGTCGCGACACCGAATCCAATACCGGCTCCGCGGATGGCCCAGAAGAGATCGGGTTCCTGGTGGGGGGAACATGTTACGATACTTCCGTCGGCGAGAACGATTTCGGCTTCGAGGAGATTGTCAATTACCATGCCGTATTTGGGGGTTAGATATCCATAGCCGCCTCCTAGAGTGAGTCCTCCGATTCCCGTATGGTTGACGGTGCCGCCAACGGCAGCGAGACCATGGGCGAAAGCTGCTTTGTCGACGTCGGACCAGAGACAGCCGCCTTGACAGAGGGCGGATTTGGTGAGGGGGTCGACGGTCACGGAGCGCATTTTGGAGAGGTTGAGGCAGAGACCGTTGTGGGTGGATGAGGCCCCTGATGAGCCGTGACCACCGCCAACGACTGTAGTTGGGAGTTAATTGTGGGATTTGATATGCGATGCAGTGATATCTTGGAAAGAGGAAGGACATGGTGTAAGATAAAAGAAGGGGGACTTTGAGATATAAGGATGATTAGGGGGGAGGATTGCATACCTGCAAAATCCAAACTGTTGGCCTTGGCACAAAGAACGATCTTGGAAACATCTTCAGCGGTAGTAGGCAAGACGACTAACGCCTAGAGAGGGAGTTAGAAAGTAATCTCGTAACAAGTGTCGAGAGATCAGTATGCAGTGAAATAGATCATAGCATTAAGATATCCCACTTAGGATATCTCAACCACCGATACCATATAACAAATCCCCCAAGCGGTGAAATTCCAATACTTGGAACAATCCAATCCAAATCCATCAACCAATCATCCTCGCCACGCCCTACGTGACATCTCCAGACTCCAGACGAACCCCCTCCAATATAACCCAACCGCTACTTCTCAAAAGCCACCCAACAAACACACCACCCTCTCCAAAAGAAAAACTTGCAAACCCACAGCATTTTTCTCCGCAGCCGCAGACCACCTCGAGATCCCCACATCATACCCCTTATCCCCCTTCATCAAAATCTCCGCCTCGGGCGTCAACTCCCTTTTCAAGCTTTCCACTAGAGGAGCTAGCAATCTCATCTTGAGAAGAAGAAAAAAATAATTGAATATAGATCAAGGCCAAGCAAGATACCGGGAATTCGCTGTATATGATCGAAAGGTTAATAAAGCTAAGGCTAAAGGTTAGATTGAACTTTGTTCCGTGGAAGTTAAAGAATGGAAATGCGGGGTTACGTATTCTTTAACGTTGTCTGACACATCCATTGATGTGGAATGTCTTACCGTACATCTAGGGAATGAATGCCGAGGTGGATGCCCAACTAGTACATTACATCATCTTTATATACCTAACGATTTTATAAACAAGCTATAAATATAAACATTTTAATAAATATCAAACTCTAATTTTTATACATTTGTATTTGATTTTAATATAATACAATTTAATATTATTAGATTAACAAATATAATAACAGGTAGTATTTTAATTTATTATTATTTTAAACACCTAGATAGTACCTAGGTAGGGTAAATACTTAAGTATTTGTTGCTTATAAAGTTGAAACCGATTAGTCACCCTAGCAATTTTCAATTCCTAGGTGTACGAAGCGTTGTATAGAATAGAATTTTAGTGCTAATCTTATAGTACGATCAATGGAGATAGACAAACTTATTGCTGGTGCGTTTGGTGCGTTTACACGTTAACCAACGCATACATCACCACCGGCTGAGAATATTCCTATTCTTTGTGTACCCTTTTCTTTCCCATAGTTTCGAACGAATGCGAAGCCTAAACGCAGATATTCCAATAAAGGAGTGAATACCATGCCAATACAAAAATGCTCTACTCAAGCCAATAATACTTTCAGAATCTCAGAATATTCCTTTCAGAAGTAGACGGGGTGTCTAATTGTTCACTACGCAGGAAATACACCTTTCGCTGCACACATCCACTGTTGAACATACCACACATCAACCATAGACTTCACGAGGAAAGACAATTCTTGTGAACTTGAATTCTGAGATCTTCGCAGTGCATGTTAGAGAAATAGGTATCAGTGATCACTTCCGGTTCCAAATTTGTCTCTTTGATCAAAGCCGACCAATGTGAGTAAATATCCTCTGCCGATTCCCCTTTTCCTCAAATACCGCGTCCGCCATCTACCTCCAAACAAGTACCAGTGATGAACTTGGCCTCATCACTCGCAAGGAACAAACAGTAGTTGGCCACGTCCTCCGGAGTACAAAGTCGACCCAATGGCACGTTGAAGAGGAACTTGTCACGATTCTCCGGAGTATCATCCATGCCGGTAAATGTAGAGAAGCTTGTGTGTATTAGCATACGTAGAAGATGAACGAGAAAATACTTACAGGCCAGTACCAGCGAGAAGAGGACAGATGGAATTGATTCGAATGTTTTTGGATCCGTATTCCGCCGCGAGTCCTTTCGTCGCCTATCTCTTTTGTTAGAAGTGTGGTTATATTGAGCGCGCGAGGTGCTCACATTGTACACAGCGCCTTTACTGGCGTTATACCAAACGAGACCTGGACGAGGTCTAGTGGCTCCAATAGATGCGATGTTAATCATAGATCCACCTTCACCTTGATTGATAACATTTGGAATGAAGTGCCTCGTCGCATAGAAGATTGATTTGACATTTACGTTGAAAACCCTGTCGAATTCATCTTCGATAACATCCAAAGTTGGCTTTTCTCAAATCAGTTTCTGACATATCCAACTCCAAATGAGTATTCTCGACCAATATATCACTTGATAGGACAGGACTCACCTTATTCTTGTAAGAAGTGCCCGCATTATTAACGCATATGTCTACCCTACCCCACTTGGCAAGTGTAGTCTCCAAAACTCTCTCCCAGTCTTCTTCATTAGTCACGTTCATCTTGACGAAAAGCATACTACGTGGATGAACACTTGCTACTCGTTCACCACCAACGGCATCGATATCTGCGATGATAACTCTGCAACCTTCTTCTGCAAATCGTCTGGCGATACCTTCACCGAAACCAGAGCCGCCGCCCGTGACAATAGCAACTTTGTTCTTGAGACGAGATCCGAGAACCTTCAGTTCGGAAGTGGAAGCCATGTTTGAATGGAGCTTTATGAGATTTTGTAGGGATGCGGATGTGAAAATGGTGTAACTTTTGATGCGTGGGAATCTTTTCAAATACTGAATTTGCTTTGATGACTTGTCAAATTGTAGGAAGCATAGAAGAATGCAGCGAACAAAATCGAAGCACCTGCATACGTTGTCGTCCATACAGAAAGTGCGGGGGACTGGAATGAGGGGTAAGTAAGCGTCACGAGACTTCTCGATTTGGAAGTCTTGTACCACCCGTGGACATTTGTGGTTATTTGTTTGTTTCAGATGAACGTCGCAAAAGAATTCCAAGCGACCACAAGGCGACTTCCTTCTCGTATAGCTATAGTTTTCTTACATAATCATCTAGGTAGGTGTAATATATACTATATCCGACCTAAAGATCCAACGACATAACCAGCTTGGCTCAACCTCTATGCCCTCAACTTCTCAACACCATTCGTACTTTAAATAATAAATCAATCAATTTCAATAGTCAACATCAATTTTCATCCAATCCCTAAACGAATTTACTCAATATCTACCTAGTATATGAACACAACTGAACACTCCACCAACCCTAGATTCCGAATCTAAAACCCTAATTACTACTAAAAAAACAAAAATACCCGTGGAAAATTTATTTCAAAAGACAGAAGAAAAGTAGGAAAGCTGTAGAAGCGGGAGATGAAAGAGGACAAAAGGTAATGGTGAAGAGGAATGGATGAGAAGTAGTTTATAAAGGAAGAGAACAGCAGATTACAAGATGACGCATTGAGTATCAACATAGCTAAGTTGAATCCCCCCCCCCAATCCCTTTTCCAGCCGAATACAAACAAATAGACTTATTAGTCCCCCAAGGAAAACACAGTATCCCACTCGAAATACATTGCACCCTCGAATTTTAACCGGCGATATTCTGGAGTTTAGTATGTCAAAGTAATAAATCAAAACCCTGATGAATTCTATAGAGGCAGACGTTCCTAGTTTCTACACTAATATATTCTATTCAAAATCCAAACAAAAAAAAATCTAAAAATCCAAACGCATTATCGTCTATATTACTTCTTTTCTTTTCTTTTCTTTTCTTTTCTTTTCTTTTCTTTTCTTTTCTTTTCTTTTCTTTTCTTTTCTTTTCTTTTCTTTTCTTTTCTTTTCTTTCTATTCCATCCTCTTAACTTCCTATAATCAAAAGACCTATATACATACCTCAAATGCAAAACCTCAATAAACCCTTCCACCCCCTCCACAGCCCCAAGAACCTTTCGCTTAACCCTATAATTATTAAATTCCATCAAGTCAATTCTAATATACCCTTACCAGCGTAGACCTAATATCCAACCTCCAACCTCCATCCTCCATCCTCCCGTCAACCAACTCATCAACTTGAAAATTCACCAACAAAAATCTAACCCTACCATCAACTCCATACACTCCATAC
>NGKI01000009.1:674233-690796 GCA_002162615.1 Myriosclerotinia duriaeana
TTTCCACGTGCCAAACAAAACCACCTCCACGAAATCGGATCCAACGTCCAAGACTCCAAGGACCCCCAAGCAGACTCGACCCGTGCCGACCGACCCAAGACCCAAAGACCAACACCATGAACCCACGTGCAGCTGAGCTGCGCAAGGAACGAAATGAATGCCATCCCGCTCCAACCTCCCGAAACGACAAATCTCTTTTGAAGATTTGGGGGGGGCCTCATGGCAAGAGAAAAGTAGAACTTCTATTATCATTCGGGCAAGGAAGAAGCAATAAACCATACGACTCTACGACTCCACGACTCTACGACTCCACGACTCTACGACTCCACGACTCTACGANNNNACGACTCTACGACTCCACGACTCTACGACTCCACGACTCTACGACTCCACGACTCTACGACTCCACGACTCTACGAGAGAGTAAATGTAGACGAGAACGCTGCAACGGGAACGCGGGAGAAGGCGACAAAAGCCAGAGCACAAAAAATAGCCAAACATCTCGAAACGACTCGGAACGAAGGAGAAGCACCACCCTCCAAGCAACAAGGTACGCATAAAGCTCGGGGCTCGAGGCTCGAGGCTCGAGGACGCCCTGCTCAGTAATTTATATGCAATAATAACACTTGCTTGAGAGTAAACGGTAAGACACCAAGTACGACTATCAATATTATATATAAAGAGGAAGAATAAACAGCTTAGCATACACACTACATAGATCTAGGGGTAAGTAGCGAAAAATTCGATACCAGCATTGATTTGAATAATAATTACCCCCCCATTTCTCAGCTTTATCCCCCTATAGGATAGCTCGCAATTGTAGACATGATTGGTTTCATGTTTTTGTCTGTACTGAGAAGCTAAAACAAGCCTGAATAGGTCGTTTCAAGATTACATGTGCATGTTCAATGATATCTCATGCGCAACAACAGAAACATCATAGCACACAACTCACTTCTGTTTTGCCTTTTTTGGTATCGGTTTCCAGCTTGACGAATGCCTAATTAATGATTATGGCAAGATTGTGCGGTTTGATGCCCGTTGAATAATAAGCATCAAAACCGATTACAAGTGAAACCTGACGGACAAGATGCTAAGTCCATGGCATAAAGCGGAAGCAAAAAGGGATATCGTCTCAAAATGACCAAATTTTAATTCTTTCAAATTTATGGGTGTAACCCCTTTTCTACATATTTTTCACTCCATGGTCGCAACGACACGCGATGACAAGTTACGCAGGGATCTGTGTTTTCGACACACCTAACGTTCCCCTTATTCTCTTACTCCTCTCTTGCGAATCGCTGGCTGCCCCAGAATGACTTACATGGATATCCCGGGACTGTGAATAGCATCAAATTCTTGATATGTGAAGGCGAAGAACGTTGGCGAAGAAAAATATGGGTAGATTTAGACTCGCAAGCATCGGAAGACGACGTACGTCTACTGTCACTCGGCAGTAGGAATTTACTTGAAGTTTGCACTCTAGTTTAGGCAAGCCGAGGAAAAAATGGTTTTGTAGTAATGTGTGTCATATATGGGTGTTGCCGTAACTAAACCGCAACGATTGCGAAGCTAAGTCTGCATTTGGCTGGTAGTAATGACTGAAAAAATCCTTGATTTTCCATCCCAATAACGATCGAAAATTTGGAGGTGTGGAACAAGCACGCACAGGGAGTCATGCTATGCTAATTCGCTATTGGTGCCCTCGAAATAATCTGCAATTTTGAGACCCGCAACAGAGCCAGGGAAATGCGCTCCAAAGTGCTGTTAGACGTTGATAATTATGCAGTTTAAGATATGCAAACAATACAAGGAGTTGCACTCCCAAATGCTGGTAAAGGTGTACTAATACTCTCCCCCCCCTAAGCAAAGGTTTAATTTTTAGCTTGCAGTACGCCTTAAACTTTAACCTTTGCTCAGGGGAGGGGAGAGTATAGGTAGTCGGCCGCCTACCAGTCCGCTAGTCTTCTCTTGTTCACCACTCTGTCTCGCCTATACCTGATCGTTGAGGAAATCCTTTCGATTTGGTTGGAGACGGGAAGTTCGCTCTTCAGGGCAACTGTCTCCCTAGTAGATCACCTTATTTTCTCATTGGCACGCCCAAGTAGACTTGAAGATCTGATGTTCGAAGGTCGATGGCAGGAAAACCCGGAAATGGAGATAGGAATCTAGGCTCTCTGACTACTAATATATACTTTCGTTTGCCAACTCGAACTGGTGATTGTTAGTAACTATGAGGCGAAATCAATCCCAGTAGTGGTTGAATGTGGGGTAGGTGGCCGGGGGACGGGGGCAAGATGGGGAAGGTTCAAGGAGGAAAAAGGGCTGAGGAGGTATTAACGGCAATCCTCCGCTCATCCAAACAAATATACCCTCTTTGGGGGAAAGGTAAAACATTTTCCCCCCACGTTTAGTGAAGGCTTTCAAAACTTTGTACACCCAAAGATTATAGGGAGCAATGATCTTGAATCTTTTAAAGGAAACCAACTCGGTTCCATCATTTCAGCAATACTTCAGAGTGTGTTGCTGGCGCTTTGACACAGGTGAGTTTGATATTTCCGACCAAGGAGAAGTTGTGATATGTTGATCTCCGTTCATAGAGGGAAGGAACACCCGTGGGCCTATATAATAAGTTATAACCTGTTGGAATCCACTTTTCAAACTTATATTACGGCGCCGATTTCGGTGAGAAGCCACTGGCCGGTACTCTCCATTTGGCCCGGTCCTGCAGATCAGAAGGACTAGGTAGTAACTACTAGGTAAACATAGCTAGCGGTACCGCTTGCAAAATGTATAAATAATGTACGACTCAGTACGAGGTGTTGTAGAATTGTAGTTTAGTTTTGCCACTTGGGAGACTGGGAGACTCAGAGACTGGCTGGGAGACTGGCTGGGAGACTGGCTGGCTGGACAGTGGAAGAAGCATTGTCCATGTGGATCCGAGAAGTGAGATCAGCCAATCACAAAGAAATGTTTTAATGTTTAAGGTTATCGGGGTTTGAGTTTTCCATATCGAAGAGCATGGAGAAATTAGAATGCTGTGTTTTAGCTCCTCTAGTACTACCCGGGTAGACCAATCAGTCCAGTGTCCAGTTAAATAATAAATTAGTACCGGAGGTAATGAGGCGTATATGGCTGCTGGTACCTAGGCATTAGATAATCTAGGTATTATTGATTGTACCTAGAGATAGATGTCTGTTTGACTTGTGGAATGGTGCGACGCTATGTAACTTTCCCAATGTCTCTTTGATGCTTTTGTTAGAAAGAAGTAAAAGAGGAAGAGGAAGAGGAAGAGGAAGATGTGCTTTTGATTATGTGCACAATCCATCGAGTCTCGAGATGATACTTGGGTGTGTTGTCGTTTTTCGTTTCTTTTTTTTTTTGACTTGCTATCGATCGATCGATCAGTATGAATTTGAAGAAAAAAAGATGGTTTTAAGTAATCAAAAGTTTAAAAAGATGGTTTTAAGTAATCAAAAGTTGGAGATGGATCTCTCCAGATGACGTCAGTGCTAAACCTTGAATTGATCTAATGCCGCCTTACACTCACAATGACTTACTAGATATCTAGATAACAACAGTAGGTACCTACCGTACTTAAGGTATAATTATTAGTTGATTACCTAGCCAAATTCAAACAAGATTCTACCTTTAAATATTACCTTTGATTTATACGAATTGATTACTAGATCTTATATCTTCTATCTTCTATCTTATATCGTATATATTAATAGAGATATCAAAAAGGCTAAAAACAGCAATGAGCGGCTAATTATACAAAGTAGAAATCCTGTATTGCTTCTTGTTGATATACTGTACTGTAGGTATGCCGGTATAATATTAGTTGAAGTTATTAGCTGTTAATATTCAACGTGTATATAAGAAACTCCTCTCTCCCTTGAGTAAAGATCGTCAAATCGTTTATACCTTTCATCCCGAATTCGAAATCATCAAAAGATACCTAATCCTTTTTCAAATAATAAGAACGAACCAGACTTTCCTAAAAGATACTTGCCACTCCTTTCACCAAAAGCGCTTCTCTAAGGGTACATCCATGTATCAATCAACCATACAAAATACCACTACCTAGTAGTCAATACACACAATACCTACTACTACCTACTACTACCTACTACTAGATAGTACCCCCAGCAAAACTCGACCGACTCTTTCATACATTCATTCAATCTCATTGTGTGTGTTACTAACACTTATTACGCCACTAGGGGTCCAACCTATAGGGGTCCAACCTACCTAGTAGTACTTCCAAGAAAGTCAGAAAGAAGTTCAGAACTCTCGAAGACTACCTACTAGGTACGTTACTACGGTAGTACTAGGGATTTACCAAACAACACCGGAATTTTCTTAGATCTCGGACTTTCGCCCTCTCGGTAAGTATTTGTATTTTATTGTTGATGGTGGTACGAAAGTACACCACCTGCTTGGCCCTGCTTGGCTACTTTCAGTTTAGATGGACATGCGGGGACAAGGAACTGATTGAACCAAAGCCATACGGCCCATACCTAAGCTATACGGCCCATACCTACCTACCTACCTACCTAGTAGGTATTATTAGGCGACAAGTTCCCACCAAATATCAACAAACCCATCCTCCCATCTTGCAAGTTGCAGTCTCTTCCACCTATTGATCCCACTACTACCAACCAACAACCACCAACCACCAACCCGAACTTCACTCATTTACCACCTAAATCTTATCTTTACTTCTCGCCACACTCTTCCTCATATTCACGAATAAATCTTTTCAACAACACTTCTCGAAAAGAGAAAATCACAACTCAAATATGGCTGAATTCGTAAGAGCTCAGATCTTCGGTACAACCTTCGAGATTACTTCCAGGTACGCGGGGCTCTCACAAGTCGAGCAAACGACGAGAAACTGTAAATCACTTTTCCGCGACTATAAATACTGACGAGACACTAATATAGGTACTCCGATTTACAGCCAGTGGGAATGGGCGCATTTGGTCTCGTTTGGTATGATATTTTCTCTCATTTTCACCTTTTTGGCGATGATTTCTTCAATTGAGGGGTAAAATAATCACTCCCCCCCAAACAAAATGCTGATTATTTCTCTCTATACAGCTCTGCCAAAGATAACCTCACCGGTTCGAATGTCGCCGTCAAGAAGATAATGAAGCCTTTCAGCACACCGGTCTTATCCAAGAGAACTTACAGAGAATTGAAGTTGTTGAAACATCTCAAGCACGAGAATGTACGTTATATTCCGATAACATGAAATAATGGCTTGCCCTAGAAATACTAACGTTTTTAGGTTATCTCACTCAGCGATATCTTCATTTCACCTCTTGAGGATATGTATGTGGAGTCCCATTGAACTTGGGGCAATTTGAGGCTGATAATCGCTCCAGCTACTTCGTCACCGAACTCCTTGGCACTGACTTGCATCGTTTGTTGACATCGCGACCACTCGAGAAGCAATTCATTCAATACTTCTTGTATCAAATTTTGGTAAATTATCTCGGGCAATTTGTGCTACTCGAAAAAATTAAGCTAATGCGTCTCGTAGCGTGGATTGAAATATGTCCACTCTGCAGGAGTTGTTCATCGTGATCTCAAGCCTAGTAACATCCTCGTCAATGAAAATTGCGACCTCAAGATCTGCGATTTCGGTCTCGCCCGTATTCAGGATCCGCAAATGACCGGATATGTCTCTACAAGATACTACAGAGCACCAGAGATCATGCTCACATGGCAAAAGTACGATATCGAAGTTGATGTCTGGAGTGCGGGATGCATTTTTGCAGAGATGTTGGAAGGCAAGCCTTTGTTCCCTGGAAAGGATCATGTCAACCAATTCTCTATCATCACCGAGCTCCTCGGAACACCGCCACTTGATGTTATTCAAACCATTGCCAGTGAAAACGTAGGTTGATTGTTTATGGGCAATGAGACCAAGCTGATGTGATTATAGACCTTGAGATTCGTACAATCCCTCCCAAAGCGCGAGAGACAACCTCTTGCAAACAGATTCCATAATGCAGATGCGTTAGGCATGTCCCCAACTTTATCCTCAACTATATCGAAACCTTTCACTAACTCGTTCTAGCCATCGATCTCCTCGAGCACATGCTGGTATTCGATCCCAGAAAGCGAATCACGGCAGCCCAAGCATTGGAACATGAATACCTGTCTCCTTACCACGATCCTTCCGATGAGCCAATAGCAGAGGAGAAGTTTGATTGGTCATTTAATGACGCAGACCTTCCAGTAGACACCTGGAAAATCATGATGTACGAACAACTCTTCGATTATCAACCAAAAGTGGAAAATTAGATTGTCGGCGATCAATCTGCAGAAGTCTCTGGGTTTATGAGCACGTACGGCGGGCCGAGATATAACTGACTTTGGTATGCTGTGCAGGTACTCCGAAATTCTAGATTATCATAACGTCAACGATTCCCAAGCTGCCGTGGACTCTCCCTAGAAATGCATGTCTTTTTTTCGATCAAATCCGGTTACAAAAGGTATCGCCTAGGTGCAGCCTTCAGTATGGGACGGATACACAATGATATCATGGCTGGTTGAGAGGGTGTTCTTTTGTGTGCTTTCTGATGCAACGCAACTCCTGGCGAGAATTGGCTTCTTTTTTTCGACTTCTGGGTACATATTGTTGCACCGAGGACTTCTGGATCAACGTGCTTTTCCGAACCTTAGGAAATTTACGCATGAGTTAACGAATTGTGCATGACTTGAATGGGATGACGAGAGGGAAGGGAGAGGGGGCTTGCATACCGTAGAACGATGGATTTTCTTTCCGCAAAAGTTGTACTTAGATGATAGGGCGAGCAGGGCAATTGGCGTTTTTAATGGACATAGAGAACCAATGCATTACGATTTTATACCTAATGAATGATCGGGCTATCTAATCCGATGTTGAGTCGATATTTCCCTAGTGAATCGACAAGTGAATCTTCTTTACAGTGATTATTCCAATCAAACAATCGATTAATTCTGGCCTTGATCAAATCACTGCAACAAACAACCCCTTCTAAGGTATATGAAGCCAAGCACTACCCAAGACCTATCGATGTACATTGTATTCACCATAGTCAAATGTAAATCTAACACTAATCCCCATGGGACTCCATCATCCCCCCATACAGTTCATCTCATACTTCAACTCATCATGTGACTATAGATGACTCCAAATCGGCTATCATCTCTACCCCTGCACGTACAGTAAGCATTGAAATGCAAGTCAAGTATTGGATAAGAAGATATTGTGGCGTGCATATAGTTATAGGGATGGGTGTTTTCTTGGACTTATTCGCTGGCCTTGCAGCGAGGTGGGTTGGATTGGATGAGAGGGATGGGGGAAAGAGTGTGTGATGTGAACTGGGTGACGGGATGGGGATGAATTGATGGTCGTCTGGTGGAATAGAATACAATAGAAGATCTACTAGTAGGGTAGGTTAGTTTGGATCTTGATTATTTATTGTATGTATGGATTCGAAATGTGAAGAGACTCCTTGAGGTTTTATCGTAATTGATGTGAGTGCGAATTGACTAGCTGAGGAAAGCTTGATGGGAAAGTTTGATGGATGAGGGATAGTCGGATAGGAAAATAAAGTTGCGATAGCCCTTGTTTCCAGCCTTATTTGGAGGCTGAAAGATTGATTCTGGAAATCTTCTGGAAATTGCGAACGAAGTTACTGCTAAAGGTTGGAGGGATTTTGATAGGGATCTTCAGGGTTAAGTTTTCAGAGGGGTAAGGTCAACAACGGTCAGGTAACTGGAGACTGACTGACTCTGCGTTCGCTGAATAGAGCATTGGCCAGCTAACTATCATTGCTAGGTTATCGAATTGGGATTGGATTTGAGTTGAGTTGGGGACTGGTCCCTCGAAAGGAGAAGAAGAGAAGAAGAGAAGAAAGAAGCAAGAAGCAAGAAGCAAGATTGAGAGAACGAAATTGATCGAGACAATCATAAACGGCATACGAAAGCTGCGAGACGACACGAATTGCGCTTTTGAGAGAGGAACTGGAAAGGAAGCCAAAGGATTGGAGGAATAACCTTATAATGTTTTGATTACGAGGACGACTACTCTTCTTTTATTTACTCGAAACATTGGGCGCTCGAAGACAAGCAGAAATAAATACTGTTGAGTGGACGGGACAAAACGATTGAGAGAGGCAGACATCATATCGACCTACCTACCTACATACATACCTAGCCATCGCTCGCTCACCGGCCGTTCATATTCCAAGGGACCCAGGAAGGGATTCAGGGAGGTCTTTTGTTCCTTTTAGCCTTCTATTTACAACTTAGCCAATAGGCCGTGAAATCTGTGAGGGGGACTCGAGACAAAGTGCGGCTCCGGATTGGGACAACGTATCGAAAGTCAGTTCTCTATAGCTTGGGAGAGATATTAGACGAGGGCCAGGCGCACTGGATGGAGAATATTGAGAGGAAGGAGGTGGAAGAGGGGATGTGCAAGGAGGGGGAGAGAAAGGGGTTTGTGCCGTTGGTTACGGTGGTGGATTTTCATCATGCGAGGTGAGTGTTTTGGTGGTTAGTTATGGGGAGTGAGGGAGGTGGAGATGAGGGGGAATGGAATAGAGGAGGGCATGAGTCTGAAGTGAGGATAGTTGACTGACATGAGCTTTGACTAGGGGACCCGAAGTCGAATATTGGTTTGGGGCAGAGGAGGGAACAGATCCCGCGGTGGATAATGAATGGCCTTTGCTACCGTTCATGGCTCTGAGTGATGGAGCGCATGCGTAAGCTGCCATTCCGCTTTCTGCACATCTTAGAAAGAGATCTTGAAGCTGACGGATATCCACAATGGCAGATCAACAGAAGACTTCTCCTATTTTACACTCCTAAGACCTGCGCGTGGAAACCTACCTCCCACATCCCTCTTCGGTATCTCTTGTACACAACAAATGGACGCCTCAATACTGCTCAACCGTCCCGCAGATGTGACTCGGTCAACGGTACAAAAGGCTGTAGTGGTAATAGCGGATTCACCACAGTTCTTTGGTATGCTGAGGGAGAGATTGGGTGTCGTTACGAAGGCATGGTTTGCACAACGAGAATTTACAGATACGGAGATATTAAGGAGGTTTCAGGAGAGTTTAGCAGAAGAGAAAAGTAGAGGGGAATTAGGAGATAGAGAGGAGTATTTGGGGATGAGCTTAAGGGAATTAGTCAAGGAGTTTAAGTGGCAGACTTTGGTGCTTTTTAAATGTTGTTTATTGCAACCGAAGGTAACTCCTCCTCTCCTGGCAAGTTAATGACGATATTGACTCAAGGATAGATGTTGTTCTTTGGTTCGAGATGCGAAAGATTATGCATGATGCAATTCTCACTTATCTCTCTAATACCGGGTCTGATACGGAATCTACAAGATTGTGCGGATCCGGAATTGGATGATTATAGGAAAAATCTTGTGAAACCGACGAGTTTGAAAACGAGCGACAGGACTTCGTTATTGAATTATATGGGTTTGCCTTTACAAATATTTGGTAAGGTATGTATCGATCTCTATAGTTTTATGAGGAGTCAGTTTGCTAATTGTATAACCAGGGAAGCCTTTTTGGTCCTTATACCCCTTTACAACAACTTGACATATTAGCGGATTTCGGCACGAAATCATATATCGTTGGTTCGACAAATTCTTTGCTCTTACAACAGAGAGATCGATACAGCGATATTCTTATTAATCTAGATGAGCTCACTATTAATATCACATCTGCATCACTGAAGTCCGCACTAATACTCTCGGCGGCTGATCGGCGTTGGATCGATTTCATCACCCAAACTGTCAACGACACTTGGGACGAATCGAATCCTAGCCGGCCTAAAACTATGGGCTATGTTGGCTCTGAGGAATTTATCCGCTTACAATTTGAAGAATATCTTCTCTCCTTAATCTCCTCTGTCAAATGCCATAACTATCTGTTAGACAACGCTCATAACCCCAAGGCCCAACTCCCACAAGTCGAAGGCGATCCTGCTCACGATTTCAGTATGGATTGGATCGAAGCGTGGGCGCGGAGTGAAAATTATCAAATTTGGAATAATCATACGGATTCGCATCTTTTTGATATCGTGGAGCCAAAACATCCTTGTGCGGGTGGTCTTACGATTGATGATGTTCAAAGACGTATTGCTGAACAAGTCAAGGAAATGCATCTGGATGAGAGGTTTGCGGTAGGCAAGGAAGTCTTGGGGAGAAATCTTGCAGCGGGAAAAGAAAAGGCTAGTACGGTTTTTAACAAACTGTACGCAGATATGGAATCCTACCGAGAAAGTCAGAGGAAAAGAAACGAGGAAGCTAGAATTGCAGCGGAGAAGGCGGCAATTGCAAGTGGAGCGACGAGTCCGGCGGCCAGTCAAACGGAATTCAATGGGCCGAAGACGCCTTCGGTTCAGAGCAGAGCGGGAGCGTATATAGGAAGTTGGGGCACATGGATGGGAGAGAAGAGGAAGGCGGGGTGGGGGAGGAGTTCGGCGAGCCAGGAAAAGGTGCAGCAGGTTACGAGTAATGGAAAGAGAAATTCGAGGGGCTTTTTCGGGAAGGAAAATATTAATGTTCTGGGGGATGGGAAAAATGAGATTGAGAGGTCTCCACTAAGTCCACTAAGTCCACTAAGTTCGCTGGGGGGGTTTTCGCCGTTGGGAGAGAGACCGAAGACTGCGGAGAGCTTTAAGGAGAGCATTTTTGATGCGGAGCTGGAGGAGAATGGGTTTGGGGATCGAGATGGGAAGGATTTAGTGGTGGAGAGCATTAGTGATGATGTGCCTAAAGGGGTTGATAGTCCGGGACATTTATCGGGATTTGATGGGGAGATTGGTGATAAGAATGGAGAGGAGGGAGATGATGATAATGGGGATGAAAAGAAAGGCATCCTACCTGTATCAGTCGAACCAAATGTCTGGGATGATGAAAGAGATAGGGATGGAGATGAGGAGAGAGATGCACATGAGAGGGCAGAGAGAGTCGCCGAGGCTATGCAGGAGGCGGTTGGTTCTTCTATTCATTCGTAGAATTTGATTTGGGGTTTGGGGGATAGAGCGAGCGGGGACTTTTGAATTTTTTTATCTTCTTGGATCATTGCGATTGGAGAGGGATGAGTGGGGGGATGAGTGGTTTGCGGAGGTTTGGGTGCAAAATTGGGAGATGGGGATGGAATAGGACATACCACACATACAATACCAGAATACAACATACATAAATGATATACATGCAATGGAATATAATTCAATAGAGATGCATTTTTGAAGGGGAGGGGAGGGGAGGGGAGAGTACTGTAGGTTTGATTGAAGGGTGGGTGAGTTTTTTGTTGATGTGATATGTAAGTCCCTGGGGTTATAGATTGTTTGTAGTTAATCGGTTGAGGTTGTGTAGATTGAGAAGAGGGGAGAGTAGGCGATGGGGAGGAAGGGGAGGGGAAAGGAAGAGGAAGGGGGAGAGGATGAAGGGGTTCTTGGGGTAGGGGTTTTACTTTAATCTGGGGCTATCATTGTTATCATAATGTCATATTCGTCGTTCTACTTTTATCTTTGGGGGTTATTAGTATGCTGCGGCGGGAGAAAATAGAGGTTTCAATGGGCGGGGGTGGAGGAGTAGGAGTAGTTGTAGAATGGGGGGGGTGAGGGATGAGGGATGAGGGATGAGGGATTGGGTTGTGAAGAGAGATGGGTTATGGTGGAAAGGGTAACGTAACAAAGCAATTCTGCAAGTTGTAACCTTACCTACCTACATAAAGACAGGTACCTACCTACCTAGTAGCAATTTATGAATTTCGAATAGGAGAAATAAGCGACTGGGACTACATAATACAATATTGAGAAAGATACATACTTTGAAGTTGTATACATACATGCTATACAATATATACTTGAGCTTGAGCTTGAGGATCTCTTATCAGTTATCAGTATTATCCATGGCCTCGGAGTTTGGGAGTTTGTTCCTGTTTGGCGCTTAAAAGCTTCGAACTCCTGCAGGCCGGGATTTTGACCACTTTCACCGCCTACCATAAAAATAACTCCACCCACCCGGGCTGTACAAGGCTATAAGGCATCGTCTGTGCATCCATCATATCCATTGCCCATACTGCCCATGGCAAGTCTGCCCTTGTCTCATCACTCACTCACTACTAGTAGTACTACTACCTAAATTACGAACTTCCTTCTTACCAAAGGGCCAAAGGGAAAAGGGAAAAAGGAAAAAGGAACCTTATAATCAAATTTCACCTCTTTCGATTTTATCTACAGAGTACAGTACAATACAATACAGTACAGTACAGTACTGTATTCTACTACTGCTGGTTATTAAAAGGGAGCTAGTCATAGATCCATCCTTGTATGGATAGAACCTTCATCTGGTTGTATTCTGTTCCTCTAGTCTACCTTGAAGTTCGTGGACAATTCCCTTTCCTTTAATATCTTTTTACATCATCTTCCAACACAACCACAATCCTTAAATTTACAACCAAATTCCATCATACAGACAACTTCAACCTTAACCTGAACAACTCCCCTCGACCTTGGAGTACGCTTCGCATTGCATTTTGTGGTTTGTCACAGAGGTGCTCATTTGGTCACCTTGAATTTTGCTATCATATTGACCTGCACCGACCTTCCTTTTGAGTTACTGGTTGGAATCCACTGGTTTACCCTCGCAGCCTGGATTTATCCCCCCCCAAAAAAACACGAGTTCTTTTTCGTCATCGCCTCTATCGAACTCTCCTCAAGATGACGGTGGCAACCAGGACGGTGGTTATGCCCCCAGTCCCAAACAGAGAGGACTTGGATGCAACGTTCGTACTTCATCTTCTCAATCTGCCACCTTACCCCTCGATCTTACTGGATCTCAACATGCTAACTACTAAATTTCGCCATATAGATGGAAATACCTCGAGGCTGGCGTATCGAAGATCATGTTACATTTGGCAGATGGTGTTGATATGCAAACTGTAGGTGCCACTTCTCCCATTTTCTTAACCCATTATGCGCACCTGCTCACTTTTTTTTCTACCTATAGTATATGGGAGTATACACGTACGTATCTCAATCCCCGAGTGCTGGCAGCATCTCCTAATCCGAACATAGAGCTGTTCACAATTTCTGTACATCACAAAAGGCAGTCAGCAACACCACCCAAGGAGTCATCGGAGGCGCGCATCGCGGAGGTATGATAGCTACTTGTTGAACCATATCAACTCGAAACAAACATACATATACTGATACCTTATAGCACACCTTCTCGGCGAGGACTTATACCAAAATCTTATCACTTACCTCACACAATATCTTAAAGAACTCGTCCTCTCCTCTAAAACACATACCGATGAAGCTCTCCTCAGTTTCTACATCCGAGAATGGGACCGATACACGACGGCAGCGAAATATATCAACCATTTGTTCCGATATCTAAACCGACATTGGGTAAAGCGAGAAATGGATGAGGGAAAGAAGAACATCTACGATGTCTATACTCTACACCTTGTTCAATGGAGACTCACTCTATTCCAGTCTGTTCACGAAAAGGTTATGGATGCTGTTCTCAAAATGGTGGAGAAGCAAAGAAATGGCGAGACTATCGAGCACAACCAAATCAAGGCCATTGTCGACTCTTTCGTATCACTTGGGTTGGATGAGGCGGATCCTACTAAATCGACTCTCGATGTTTACCGTTTCCACTTCGAGAAGCCATTCTTGGCAGCCACCGAAGCATTCTACAGAGCCGAATCGAAACAATTTGTTGCCGAAAATAGTATAGTGGAATACATGAAGAAGGCCGAGATCCGATTGGATGAAGAAGAAGAGCGAGTTCGGATGTACCTCCACCAGGACATCATTATCCCCTTGAAGAAAGCTTGCAACACTGCTCTTATTGCAGACCACTCTGTAATTCTCCGAGACGAGTTCCAGATTCTTTTGGACAATGACCGATATGATGATATGGCACGCATGTACAACTTGTTGGCGAGGATTCCCGATGGCCTCGAGCCCCTCCGTGTCAGATTCGAGGCCCATGTTCGCAAAGCCGGTCTTGCCGCGGTATCGAAAGTTGCTAGTGAGGGTGATAAACTTGAGCCCAAGGTTTACGTCGATGCTCTTCTTGAGATTCACACACAATATCAAGGACTTGTTAAGCAAGCATTCAAGGATGAACCGGAGTTTACTAGATCACTTGACAATGCATGTAAAGAGTTTGTGAACCGCAATCAAGTTTGCAAATCTGGATCCAACAAGTCCCCTGAATTGCTTGCCAAATACGCCGACTCGTTGCTGAAGAAGAGTGCAAGTGGAGCTGAGGAGAGTGATATCGAAAACTCCCTCACTCAAATCATGACGGTCTTCAAATATATTGAGGACAAAGATGTGTTCCAGAAGTTCTACTCGCGTATGCTTGCACGTAGATTGGTCCATACCAGCTCTTCATCAGATGATGCCGAGACAAGCATGATCAGTAAGTTGAAGGAAGCATGCGGTTTCGAATATACCAACAAACTTCAACGCATGTTTCAAGATATCCAAATTTCAAAGGATCTGAACAGTGGCTTCAAAGAATTTGAGGCAGGGATCTTCACTGGAGGCGAAGAAAAGCCAATCGATGCCAGTTACTCAATCTTGGGTACAGGTATGTGGCCTTTGAACCCACCGAATACGGATTTTACACCACCAATCGAGATATCTAAGGCTTATGAGCGTTTCCAACATTTCTACAACCAAAAGCACAGTGGTAGAAAACTCACGTGGCTTTGGCAGTTGTGTAAGGGAGAGATTAAGGCCAACTACTGCAAGAACCAAAAGACGCCATACACGTTCCAGGTGTCAACTTATCAGATGGCAATCCTTCTGTTGTTCAACGAGAACGATAAGAATAGCTATGATGATATCGCCAAGGCAACACAATTACAGGCTGATGTCCTTGATCCCATTCTTGGTATCTTCTTGAAATCCAAGGTTCTCACTATGACTCCAGCAGACGACAAGCCAGCATCCGGTAAAATGTTCCACTTGAACTATGACTTCAAGAGTAAGAAGATTCGTGTCAATTTGAACATTGGTATCAAGTCAGAGCAAAAGCAAGAGGTTGATGAGACTCACAAGACAATTGAGGAAGACCGAAAGTTGTTGATGCAGGTACGTAAAAAGTTCACGTGTAGTATGACTGAGCCCCCTTGCTAAATCATGTTTTAGTCCGCTATTGTTCGTATTATGAAGGCACGCAAGAAGATGAAGCATACTCAGCTCGTCAGCGAAACTATCAACCAGATCCGCTCTCGATTCGTACCCAAGATTCCAGATATCAAGAAGTGTATTGATATCTTACTAGAGAAGGAATACCTGGAACGACTCGAAGAAGATGAACTCGGATACCTTGCATGATTCATGATTTTTTTCTTTGACCCTACATCTCTTACACGGGAGATTCACGATGGATAACGTTTCATGAATTGGCGGCTTATTGAAGTTAATTATAAAAGTTATCAGCCTACGCACAAGACTTTGACAGAATCTGGTCGTAGTCCCTGCTGGCCATCTTTTGATCACAGTCAATGGATGACGAGGCAATAATCAGGCGTATTCATGCATTTTTTTTCATCGTTTTCATTCGTCGTGTTTCTGGTGCCACTCTTGACAAATTTCTATTGGGCATATGGGGAGGGAAGGGGGAGTTGAGAGAAAGCTACTGGTTGTTTGTTGTGGAAACACAGTTTATGTGTTCTACACTTAAGCTTTCCCTTGTTTTTGTCTTTTCCTTTTTGATACCGCGAATACCTAACTCATAACTTTGCACATCACGTTGGGGAGATGTAGTTCTTAAGGTTGAGAACGAAATGCTTATATGTGATGGGTGGGAAATGGGACATGGGAGGGGAAGAAGGAGGGTGGGGGAATGGAGGGCAGAATGTAACATATTGCAACTGGTCATTGATGAATTGATGACTGATGAATGGGTCGAGGGTTGGATGTGATGAGATGAGCTGCGAGGGGAGGGGAGCGGGGTGGATGACGATTGGGAAAATAGGTATGGGAAAGGACGGGAAAGAAATAGAAGAATGAATGAATGAATGAATGAATGAAAGCGTGTTGAAGAAAAAGACACATCAACCACATCAGCGAAAACTTTGAGAGTTAAACTAGGTTAGGTTAAGTTAGGTTAGGTTAGGTTCCAGAGCGAAGAGGGAATAATAATTAACACTTGAGTAATTATTTTTTCTCGAGGTATTTTCTGGATATATGTGCGCAAAGTAAAGCAAAGCAAAGCAAAGCAAGGATTCTTGTTCTCATCTATTATCACTTTTGCAATACTCGATCGAGTATGTATGTAATCTTTCCTTTTTTTTTTCTTTTAGTAGTAGTTGTTATTTTCCTCGTTGTTGTTTTCCTCGTTTCCTCGTTTCCTCGTCTCCTTACCTCCTTGTCTCCTTGTCTCCTCGTCAACTCTTCATCTCAAATATCTCAAATATCTCAAATATCTCAAATATCTCAAATATCTCAAATCATACCCATCGATATAGCGTTGACTTTATCTCCCCTCTCCTCCCCTCCCCTCTC
>NGKI01000009.1:702746-747749 GCA_002162615.1 Myriosclerotinia duriaeana
CCCCCTCACACGAGTACTTATACTAATATCATCAACATTTAACATCAACATCGCCATCAACATTAATCATAATCATAATCATTCAAACAAAACAGCCATCACGAACCAAATCAAATTTCCCCCAAGAAAATTCGTCCCAGGCCAATCCCTTCTGTTAAAATAGAGGAAACACAAACACAAGCCTTTACATCTTCAAATCCTCTCCCACAAAATAATCAAAGCATACCTAGGCAACTTCACATATCCGCACCATCCCCGAATCACCACCCACGAAATTTTCACCCAACGTCACGTCACGTCAAACCCAATCCTCTGATTTACATATCATTTTCACATTTTCCATGCCGGGAAATTATAACAATATAATAAAGTAAGTATGACACACCATGCCATCATCCCACCACCATCATCATCCCAAATCCGAGATTTCCTCTATCATTTCCCCCCAACTGCAGCTGTAGCAAGAACCCATCCATATTCAACCCCCCCTTCGAGTAATATCTCCGAAACTCCTCAACATCAAATCAAGAATCCCCTTGCTACCCCGAAAAATACGACGCCCAACCCGACCCAACCCAATAATGCACCACCGAATCCCCAAATCCCCAAATCAAATGCATCATCAAATCAAAGACGCAGCCCAAAAAGAAAACTCGATCCTAACATTTTAATATCTGCTTCCGGTATCCGATTCCCCGTTATGAAGTGAAAACTACGAGGTGCGATTTTTTGGTTATGGAAAATTGAAAGGTCCACAAATGAATGCCATGTGTAGAAGAACCTGAATGCCCAAACTCTTGCCTTTGTGATGGAAAAGTGGTGATTTATGTAGTATGTACCCCGTGAGACGACCAATTCGAAAACCAAAAGTGCTAAAAGTAGACCTCAAGATCCCAACACAAACCGAACTCTGGGAAGAGGTACAAGCGGCGCGACGAGTTGTCCAGCCACAGGAGAAGTATTCGAGCGGGTGGATGAGCCCAGGCCGCTATCCAGCCCAACATTCTTAATATCTTTCTCCATAGTTTTGGGAGCTGAAGGTTGATGCCCATTACCTTTGAATAATTTCTCCGAAAACATTTGTTCCGGAGTAAGAAGAGTTCGTGGTCCCCGCGCCGATACTCCTACTCCTGTGACCGGTCGTGTTCCCTCTGTAACCGGGTGTATGCCATTTCTCGAAACAGGTGGTCCATAATGCTGAGGAATCCCATTGGCACGCCACATAGCCAGTGCAGCTTCTTTATCTCGACGTCCGCCCTCCTTGACCATGTCCTCGACCCAGTTCTCAATATTTGCTTTGCACTGTGCTACCGTTGAAAGGGGGCCTCTCTTAATTCTGGCTTCATTTTCTCTTTCAATAGCATCTTGTGAAGTGCACACTCGACATGATCTTTCAGCCCAGGTACCATCGGGTCCCGTTCGACATTTCCACCAGCCTCCTCGTCCCCTGGGACGTCCATTCTGTTTCCATTTTTCATGATGATCGTGAAACTCGAGGCTCCAAATGGGACGTTCGGGGTTCTCCTTGTGATTGTACCCTTGCTCGATTTCACTCAGTAGAACCCAATGCTTCACCATTTCCATGAAATTAGACCACGGCTTGATCACTCCCTCGGATGGATACCAGTCAGGTAGATATGCACCGCAAGTGTCTCGCTCCGGAAGTGTGAGTGGGGATCCAGGGGGAATGTGTGTCTCCTTGCATTTCTTGCAGTATTCGATCTGTGCTCCTTCGTCCAAATTTCTGATGAAGTCTGCCTTCTGTTCATCTCTGCGAGCACCGAAACGTTAGTAAGAGCTTGGGGAATGGTATTCTGTACAAATAACGTTGGAGTAGTGGACCATAGCTGGGAAATTTTAAGCAAATAAAAACTGATGATCTTACCCATTGTAGATCTCGCCAACAGCTGAAGGCTCAAGATCCACCCACGCCTTTCGTGTAAAGTTGATTCCCGTCGCTACCATATCGCCAGTTGATGTCTTTCCTCCGGTAGGAGTAACCTGAACAGAAATCTTTTTATCGGGGGATGGTGTGTTCCTAATGGCGAGTCCAGCACCATCAAGGGCCGCATCAAAGTTATCAAATTGTTGTGGATCATACTCCTCCTCGGCCTGTCGTCCCAATCCTGAATAGACGGAATTGGCTGGTGGGGGAAAGACTTTCCAGGGTTCTTCTGGCTCGTCTGGCTTTGAAGCAGGAAGTTCGATATTCTCGGGTGCCGGCTGACGGACGAAGCCGATGACGGGCATTGCACCGGTAGCCTCATACTCGGTGTAGGCATAATTGATTGATTTACCCGTATAAGGATTCCTGGCTTTGGCAATGACTGTTCTCTGTATAAGTGGTATAAACATCTCGGGATTTTGATGAGATTGGCTTTGCGATGCACTATTATTCGATTCGTGACGAACTTGAAGTGCTAGATATTTATAATTTGAGGAACCTTGACTCTCCGAGGCCAAGGCTTGAGAACTTGGTGACGTATCTTTAGTTGAACTGGCAGTATTCTTCGAGTTGGAATTTGGCACTGCTTCAGCAGTATCAAAGCCGAGGGAACCAAGTGCGGAGGTCAATGATCCATCCATGGTGAGAAGGTTTCGCAGTGAAACCAACTGAATTGATTTGAATCGAACGTAAAGCTGAATATACCCCTCCCTTTATATGGTTCAGTATCGAAGAAGAATGGTGCCAACAATTGCTGATAAAATGAAGAGAGTCTAGAGGAAAAAGGCAGAAAATTATTTTTTTTCCTTTTGGTGCGTTACGTTTCAGTATGCCACTATCCCAATTCAATATCTTTAGTAAACACAGAAAGCAACTTTCTTATTACTACTTCAACTTAAGATGAACCGGAGGCTTCGATGAGCCAATGAATCTAAGGGCTATGACTAGTTGGTAACAGGTGGCTTGTATGAGTAACAAGGTTTCCTTCAAGAAGTTTGTTGGTGACAAGGAATAATGGAAGGTAGAAGTGAGTAAGAGAAGGACCAAAGAAGGAAGATATTGTTGATACATAAATATAAATGTAACAAGTCAAGTTTACCTGTTGGACTGTAGGTACTATAGAATCTGAGTCCATGATGCCGAAGCATATGATTAAGTGGGTTTTGAGATGAGAGAATGAATTTACCAGAGTGAATAGAACATCCAACTATTGGACGAAAGTACTATTTACATTAGCATTATTCGGATGGCAATAGTTATCAAAGTATTATATTAGAGTAGACAGGTAGTCAGTCCATCAATTGATGAAAGAAATACAAAAAAACTATGCTTCAAAAGTGGCAGGGAGCGTTACATGAGCAAAAGTAGAAGGTGCGATGAAGAACCAGATGGCCAAATTGACGCCAATTACCCGAGCAAAAGAGACAATGATTTGGGTTACATATATGGATTTACAAATTAACAGAAAAATATCATACAAACCGTTGACTCCTTAACTCCTAACAGGTCCAACACTAACCTTTTCCCTCTTTGATAAAACAGCGTCCTGCTCTAGCTTTAACTGCGATCTACCCGCTCGCCTTTTCTCTGCCTCTAAACTCGCAAATCTTCCTTTTGCACCGTGCTTAAGTTTTGTTATCATGTCTCCGGCCTTGCCTTTCGTAAGGTCTGCAGAGGTTAATTGATCGTTTTGTGGTCGAAACTTATTGAGGAAAGCTAACTGCCCCTCTGTAGCAGGTGTATTTCTCCAGCGAGCCGCCCTCATAGTAAACCCAGGTGTGTATTTCTTGGCTGCATATGTATCAGCCGCATGAATGGCATCTAAGAGGTTTCCTGTAGTGGCAAGCTTGCGTGGTTTTGCATATGGCGACGATTTCGAATTCGATTTAATAACTCTGATACTAGCTAAAGCAGCAGTCTCGGACACGGTGAACTGCACTTCCGATCCCTCCGACTCTCTCTCAATCTTTATGTGTGACCCATTTGAATTACTCAAAACGTATTTGTCCGAACCAATGCATACCCATGCATTATGGGAGACACTTCTAATATGTCGTTCTCCAGAAGTGTCTTCGATTAGGTCATAGACAGAATCATAATCCGTGAAACTCACAGTTTTGATCATAGAGCTTGCGGATGTTGGAGAGGATTTGGCTACCACATCTTCGGCCTCTCTTTTCCTCTCCTCTTCCTCTTCCTTTCGTTCTCTGAGCGATTTCATATCATCCGGTTTCGCTTCGTCAACGAGCTCGGAGGGATCGAGGCCGAATAGTGTCGGCGTCGTTACAATACCAGTAGAGAGGGTGGCAACCATATCAATAATGTGACAATTCTCCTTTCCAGGATGTAATCTCATGCCTCGACCAATCATTTGCACAAGCAAATTGCGCGATTTAGTAGGTCTTGCCAATAACACGCAGTCAATATTCGGAATATCAGTCCCCTCAGTAAAGACCCCGCAATTAATCAACACTGGGAACTCTCCATTGCGGAAAGCATCAAGTCTTGCACTCCGCTCGATCTTTGGAGTATCACCCGTTACGAATTGTGCATCAACACCGTATTCACGAAACTTGTTAGTCAATCCACCCACGTGAGCAAGATCGACGCAAAAGACTATCGTCGATTTCCTTCCTTTGGCCTTTGAAAACCAACTCCGCACGGTGAGCTCGTTGATTTGATCTGTGTTGACAACCTCAGACAACTCTCCAGTTTGAAAATCTCCACTCGGACCCTTCTTCACGGAAGATATGTCAGCGTTCGAATGTACGGTAGTGAAAATGACCCCAGACAGCCAATTGTCTTCAATCATATCGATGTAATCTTTGTGGTAGACAATCTGATCAAGAGCTGCACCTAACTTCAATCCATCGGTACGGGACAAAGTGGCCGAGACGCCTACAAGAGCAGGTGAGCTTTCCCGCTTTTCAGACAGTCCAAAATGAGCTAAGGTTTTTAAATATTGTGGTGCAACGATATGATGTGCCTCATCAACAAGTATCAACTTGAAACGAGTAGCATCGAATTTTTCGATTCGGTCACCAGATCCAATACTTTGAATACTAGCCACGGTAATATCTGCATATCCACTAGCATGCATCTTTCCCATCTCTATCTCGATTCGTTTGTCTGGGTAAGCATTTTGACAATGACGAGCTGCTTGCTCAACCAGCTCTTGTCGGTGAGCCAGAATTAGTGTCTGGGTTGCAATCTCAGTGTGAGGTTGGACTCGATCAATCAGTTGTGTAAATATCACCTAAAAAATACGATGAGTATGGGAAAATAATGATGTTTGTTATAAATGTACATACAGTCTTTCCACTCCCTGTAGCTAAAGATACGCCCATACGCTTGTGGCCCTCATTGAGATGAGAAAGTACTGCTTGAATGCATTCTTCCTGGTATTCCCTCAAGACAACAGGTTGACGAGTAGTCACCACGGCAGCTTGTTGCAATTTAGGGAGGGCGGCAGCTCGTGCATAAGTTCTGGCTGAGGTTGATACTCTTAGTGGTCGCCATGACTTCAAAAGCAGCCTTAATAACATGATGATCTACAACTTGTGATTGAAAATTGTTGTCACATCTATTGACTTTCAAGCGCGAGAGACGCGAGCTGCTACAACAATCCCTGTGCAATTCTGACGTTATGCCGGCGTTCTAGCGCATAATAACGCCACACTGTAGTGTGGCTTTACTAAATTCCTTTAATTCACTTTACTAAATTTATTACCTTTCCAAGGTTCTTAAAGCAAACAAGATAAATTTACCAAAGCTGTCTACATCACGTTCCATCTTATCACAAGCTATGTGGATGAGAAGAGCACAACACCTTTATCGATTAATACGCTTTAAAGATCGATAGTACACATGGATCCTAACGACTCCGATCCTTTTGAAGGCCCATTTGATATCCCCGAACCCGACTCAGGATCAGCTTATGAGGATTCTGACTGTGACTCTGGGGGGAAATCACATGATACAGGAGCGCGTGCAGTCGTTTCTGGATTCCAGGGAAGGAAAGATGAAGATGATGTACCTTCAGAAGGAGAGGGTGATTCTGATTCGACTTCTCTACTAAATCCAAATCCGGATAACCAATATACGGATGAATGGATAAGTGCAGATGCCCTCAAATGGGCAGCTACTTTTGTGCCCCCCGAAGTGGGAGACATTCCCATGCCGAACAGAGGATCCTACCGTCCCAAATCTAAAAAGCGAAAGCTGGAGAGATCGAATGGAAATCTGGCGAGAGCAAAACGTGTCAAAGGATTCTACAGCAAAGATTATCGGGATCTTTTGAATAACGAGATTCATGCTGCAGGAGCGAGGTCCATTCTCGAGGACAACATCCCATTAGAAAGAAGTCAAATTGGGTGCTCAATATGGTCTCCAGAGGAGAAGGACTTGTTTTTTACTGGATTGTCAAGAATGGGTAGAGATAATGTAAGAGCTATTGCTGCGCGAATTGGGACCAAATCGGAAGTTGAGGTGCAGGAATACATGCAAATATTGCACCAAGGATTGAAGGAAAAGAAAACAGATGATGCGCGACTGCTGGATGTTACAGAATATCCAGCTGCGGTGGAATTTACTCTGGAATGCTGTGGTATTATGGAGCGAGCGGCGGATGGCCTTGCTTTACGACAAGAGCGATATGAAGAAGATGTCGAGGAGGCCAAGTGGGGAGAATACTGGCTCCTTACCGAAGAAGTGAGCAAATCTCTAGAAAAGAAGCGCAGTATGGGCAAGCTTAACGACGACGAGCGTGTTCAGGATTTGCTTCCAGCAATTAGTCTTCTAAACCTCAAAAATTGGCTTACACTATCTGAAAGTGTGTTCATGAACCCTTCAGAGTCCAGATGGGGGGACAACTGGAGACATGTAGGGGAGCGTGGAGAAACCCCCGCTATCCGCGCAACTGCCTTCGACGATTTTCATTCACTAACAGTCAGTATTACGAAACGTCTTGTCTCAACCGTTCTTTTCTGCACAATGTCTAGAATTCGAGCTATGGGCTCAAACAAAACCAAAGCAGCGGATATTAACATCAACGACGTGGAAGCTGCCACCAAGATTTTAAAAATGGAGGCTAACAGCAATGAATTCTGGATAAAGTGTGCCAGGAGAAACCATCTCTCCATCTCTCGCCATGATGAACCGAGCAACCCAATAATGACATATCCAGAAGTCGAAACCGAACTACGTAAAGAATTTAACGAAAGGAGGCGCAGATCCCGATCTCGCAGTCGTCCACACGTAGCCCAATCCGAAAATCTATCAGAAGAACAGACATCCTCCTCCGATTCCCTTCTCGACTCCGACATCGACGCCTCCGATTCCGATTCCAATTCCTCTCGTCCCGACGATAACCCATTTACCCAACAATCCCCATCTCAATCGCAATCCCAAGCACGCTCCCAACGTAAACCGCACCTCTCGCCCGAAGCCTACGAGCAGCTGCTCGAAACCCACATTTCCGCCATCGATGCACGAGCCAGTAGGGTCGAAGAACAGCGTATCTGGAGATTATTGAGACAGGATCCACCTTTGGATTTTAACGAGTCCGATGGGGAATTACCCGAGAAACCTGCTAGAAAAATGGAGGTAGAGGAAGATAAGGATGGGGAGGGATGGAGAGCGAGGGACTTTCGAAGTGAGTGGGAGGTTATGGGTGTGGTTGGTGAGGAGGAGTTTGCGAGGAATAGAGAGAGGGTTGGGAGGAGGGAAAGGAGAGAGAGGTTGAGGGAGAGTCGTGAAGAAAGGGGGATGGTGACAAGGAAGAGAACGAATGAGAGGAGCGAAGAGTATGTTGTTGGAAGTGGTAGTGATGAGGACGCAGGGGACGCAATTGCGTCGGAGAGCATGGCTATGGGAAATGCCAGAGGTATGAACGGCCAGCATGACGAAAGTGACGAACTAGAATATGTTCCTAAGCATAGGTCTTACGCTGTCTATAATAGTGACGATTAGCACACACTCACATAACATGTTACATCATTGTAGGAATTAAGTATGATATAAGTGCCCTTCATTATCTTAAGAATACACACATAAGTACGCGAGAGAAGATATGAGAAAGTAAAAGCGTAAGACTCCTCTTGTTTGAAGGCACCCCCCAGATCTCGAAGTACAAACACATATGCGCAATTTTATAACGCAATTACCAGTAAATATTCCATATTTAACCCCAATTGCGCCTTGTAATACCTACAGCCAAGCCATTCCTCGCCGCCTGCTTGCTCGTATCATTCCTAGATATCATAACTCTTGATTTGACCTTCCGCACTCAAAGGCTGGACACTTCCTGGGGGAGCTGCAGTACCGTTGAAGGACATTTTCTCCCCTCCTTGCATGACATCTTGTGCCATCTTGATTCCCTGGTCTCCGCCCATGGCAGCGGCTGTTTTCAGGCCTTCCTGTACATCTCTAACGCGCTTTTTGAAGGACAAGCGGTCCAAGAAGAGTTGTTGGCGACCTCTTTCTAACTCCCTACGTTCTGCTTGAAGAATATCCTCCATCTCGTTAAACTGCTTCAATTTCAAATCGAGCTTCATTGAGGTGATATTCACGGCTGCGGACACTAAGCGAGTCATTTCACGTTCTTCGTGGGATGCCAAGGCACCAGCACGACCAGCGACCGCAACTAATGGATAAGCCACAATCTCACTTAACGAATGTTTGGAATCGGTAGTGTCAATCTCCATCGAATCTGACTCTTTTTCTTTTCCCTTATCGGATCCTTGTGGTTTCTCAATCTTTTCTCGTAGACTTTTCTTCATCGCGTCTACTGTCTTACCAGTTGAAGCTGCTGTAGTCTTGGGGTCCGTAAGACTTGCCAGGAAACCGATCACAGACATAAGCGGATTGTCCGCCTGACTAAATGGAAGCATACCGTTCTCTGGGCCCAACAAGCCAATGCCGATGGATTTATCAGATTTTTTTGCGTTGTTTGGCTCAACATCGATATATTTGTCTTCGATCTCAAATTGCAAGAATTTGATCACACATTCCTCTTTGGTTCTGGTACCAACATAGTCTGCGACTGCTGCCCAGTCATCGTCGTTGCTCTCCAAAGCCTCCAAGAGTCGCAGAACCTCGCCATCGCTCCAATCACGAGACACGGCAGGAGCGGCGGTATATGTTGGATTCTCAATCTTTTGATACTGAATTCGAGTGTGGTTGTGGGGATATCGACTTTCTGTGAAGCAGTTTCCACAGATATCAGACTTCGCCTTAGTGGTCCCAGAAGCCGCTGGATCAGCCGGAGACATATGATGGTAATAAAGACGAGTGCAGTCAATACCACAAACAAAACAGAGAATTTTGGCTGTTGGGGGCTTCACAATATCCTCAATCGACTTTTGAACAATATCTGAAGTGCCATTGACGCTCGCACCCTCGCCGTTTGTTTGTTTTTTAGAGTCCGCACTCAATTTGTTTTCCTTGGCAGTCGCGTCGTAGATGTTGCGTCCTATCTGTAAATTCAAGTCTGACTTAGGAGCGGGTTCTGCAACCGCCTTGGCATCTGTATCTTTATTTTCCTTGCCCTCGATAACGATCGGGTCGGCGGAAGGCTGCCATGGTTGCAGGCCACGGGGGGTATCGCATATCACCTTGAAATGGCCGGTAAACGGGGGACCATTTTGGGAAGGTCGTTGTTGTGCGTCAACCTATGTTCGTTAGTAAAAATGAAATGTTCAATCATGTAAAGATTAGCATACTTGATAATTGATCAAGCCCCATTGCTCAAGAAACTGATGAACACGCATGATAGCGCAAACATCTCCGGCCAAATTCCTTCTGCATGCCGTCGTCGACAAGTACTCTATTGGGTTCAATCGGTAGGTATTGATCATGAAGTCTCGATAATCCTTGTAGACGGCTGGGGTCTTGCTGCGATTGCGGCTGTTGAAGAACTCCGGCAAAGACTTCTTCTCCACCGGTGCGATAAGTCGCATATCGAACCAATTACTGTAACTCGGTATCACAGTCGAATGTGTTTGTGATATGAGATGATCCCTCGCTGATGCTTCAATCGATGCTTTGGTTTTCTCGACTTGTCCATCTGTGGTCCCGTTATCCCCATCGCCTTCTTTACTTTCTTTCACTTCATCTTGAGTCTGAGAGTCCCCCATCTCCTCATCCTTAGGCTCATCTGCTTCCGGGCGAGGTGCGTCAGGCGCATCGAGAGGATTATCGGAAATAGGCGCAGTTGAATCTTTCTTAATGGCTGGATCGACAGAGCCAGCTTCACCCATCGGGGTATCTATAAATAGTTAGATATTGAAAGGTCAGTGTCATGTCAACAGATGACGATATACCTTCAGCTGGTTGGGCTTGCCCAGCAGTCCCTTGACTTGGTGGTGAAGTGGATTCCGCGGGGAGTGGTGGCTGCTCAAGGATGGCATTACTGCCTGGGGCAGGCGAATCAAAGTTTAATGAACTATCCTCCATATTTGAATATGATTTTGAAATGCTAAAATTGTCGCAATGGTTTATTCGTAATCGCTTTTTAAACTTGGCGCAACAGGAGTCGTACTAGATCTCCAAATTGATATTCGAATTCTCATGCGCGTCGAACCGATCAAAATCCAGATGCACGACTTAATGCCAAAGAAAATTATGTGGTAATCAAAGATTAAGAGTTCGAGGCGCAAAGACTATTTTGTGTGGTTCGCGTTGATGATTTTCTGGAGTGAAGTCGCGTTTCGCTTGCTAGACCAAAAGCTCAAGATGGATCCAAAAAGCCAAAAGTATAACAATTCACGTGATTGCAAACCAAACCATTTTTACAGCCTTAAAGGGTCAGGCGATAATTTTTAGTATCAGGCACAAAAACGAGACCCTCGGCTTGAAGCGGCACTTCAACTCCGATGGGCAGGATGAAAACATGGGGTAAAGTTACTTAAGTGGATTCCAATGATTATGTCCATCAACAGTTGAGTCTTTCGAACTTTCCTTTCCTCAATTCCACAACAATGCTTTCGAGAGCCGGTCAGTCTATCTTACGCCAGGCGCGTACTCAATTACGGTCACAAGCTGGCCCTACACCAGTAGCTTCCCTCTCCGCACTCACAAGATTATTATCATCACTGGCTGTCCTGGAACAAAGGGAAGGCAAACTCAATCATGGATCACTAGGAGCAGTCACGGCAGCGCAAAAGCTAGGAGGGTCAATAACTGCCTTCATCGCGGGAAGCAATATCAAGTCCGTGGCTGAGGAAGCAGCTAAAGTCGCAGGAATCGAAAAGATCATTGCGGTAGACAGTGCCGCATATGATAAGGTAAGGAGATCAACTCTCTTAAATAACCAGCTACGCCGATTTGCAGTTTCTGATATTTTGGATCTAGGGGTTACCAGAAAATTATGCTCCTTTATTGGTAGAAAACATCAAGAAGGGTGGCTTTACACACATCATTGCCGGACACACAGCTTTTGGGAAGAATCTGATGCCCCGCGTCGCCGCATTACTCGATGTCCAACAGGTATCAGATATTACCGGGATCGAAAATGAGAACACCTTCGTTAGACCAATATATGCTGGTAACGCAATTGCCACTGTCGAATCTTCAGACAAAATCAAAATCATTACTATCAGAGGAACTGCTTTTGCCGCAGCAGCAGCTGAGGGGGGCTCAGCATCAATTGAGGAGGGTGTAGATCCCAAGGTTGAATCACAAACAGAATGGGTGTCGGAAGATCTCGCAAAGTCCGATAGACCAGACCTCGCCACCGCGGGTAAGGTGGTATCCGGGGGTCGGGGATTGAAATCGAAGGAAGAGTTTGACAGAATAATGTTGCCCTTGGCGGATGCCTTAGGAGCAGCCATTGGAGCGTCAAGGGCAGCTGTAGACAGTGGATATGCCGACAACAGTCTACAAGTCGGTCAAACCGGTAAGGTTGTAGCACCACAACTGTACCTGTGTGCGGGTATATCTGGTGCTATTCAACACTTGGCAGGAATGAAGGATAGTAAGGTCATTGCAGCAATCAACAAAGATGCGGATGCGCCGATTTTCCAAGTCGCTGATGTTGGGCTGGTTGGGGATTTGTTTGATAAGGTCCCAGAACTCACCGAGAAGTTAAAGGGATAATGTACAATATTATTAGTTTCAAGATTCCCCTGTTTAATCCAGGACCTTGAGCATGTCTTCCACTTTTGTAAACTTTTCTCGTTCCTTTCCATTACTGTTTCCATTCCTTCGCTCGGCTGCATCGATCTTTTGCCAGCCTTCCCAACTGACTCTTCGACATCCTTTCTTGTCAGCCTCGGCTTTCACTCCATCCCACCCAAGGCCAGAACCCCCAGCATTGCCATTGAGAAACGTTGCATGGGCGTACCAATCTTCCGCGATCGTATCTGCAGTTGAGAAAGCATCCAGCATAGTACTGGCAATCACACCCGTCGGCCCTCGTTTTACCCACCCAGCACAATACATCCCTGGAATATGTTTGGATGAATCTGAACTTGACCATCCTTCATTATCGTTGACCACACGGCCTAATGGATCATTTGGTATGATGCCCAGGCGATCATCAAAAGGTATACCCAGATCCGAAAATCCTGGCAAAGCTTCTGACTTATATCCAATGGATCGAAAGGCTAGAGAGGCAGGAAGGTCTACCATTTCCCCAGTGCCATTTGCCTTGGCTGCTGGATCAAAGGGATCTGGACTCAATACGGTTTTTTCAAATGACATGCTGCCCAACTGAGATGTAGAGATATAACTTGGATTGAATGATTTCGGCGAGAGGCAGAAATCAAGTGACCATGATTTGGCTGCCGACCCTAAGGAAGCACTTGACCCCTTTTTGATGATTTCCATAATTCGCTTCGGGGCTCGAGGTAATTTCGAGATATCATCCGGGATTAATAATCTATCAACAGGATGAAAAGCTACCGAATCTAATTTCGTCAGCTCACGAACCTCTTTGATGGTGAAAGCCGCCTGAAATTGTCAGTATATACACGCTCCACTCAGCCCCAAAAAACAAACCTGTAGAGGACCTCTTCTCCCCACTACCCTCACTCTCCTGACTTGACTTTTCTGCAAAGTCTTAATAGCTCTTTCCGTGATATCAGTCGTTCGCAGGACATCGGGGTCTTGCAATAAAATCCTTGCAACATCCAATGCTACATTTCCTTGTCCGATGACTATAGCTTCATCTCCCTGCGTGAGATCTGGTTCAAGATCCGCATATTCTGGCAATCCGTTGTACCATCCCACGAATGCCCGCGCTGAATATATGCCCTTCAAGTTATCTTCTCCTGGTATATTTAGTGTGCGATCTCGAGATGCGCCGTAAGCAAATAGTATGGCATCATAATGCGGCAATAGCGATGCGAGAGGCAGAGCTCCAGCATGATCCCCTATGGATATATTCCCAATGAAATTAAAGTTTGGCGATTCGGCTACTTCGTTGAATTTATCTTGACAATTCTGTTTAGCATCAGTATTAAAATTTGTTTGTTAGACAGTAGTTTGCCATTTTGGGACGTCACCCACTTTCACTTCGGGATGGTCGGGAGCAACACCAAACCTTACCAAGCCAAAAGGTACTGGCAAGTGCTCATACATATCCACGATGGAATTCTCAATTTTGGACATCACCTTATAAGCTGTATAAAAGCCAGCAGGTCCCGACCCAATGACAGCCATCCTGAATGGTCTACCATCATGAGCTCTGGGCTTCTCAGTATATTTCCTAGTAGTCTTCGTAAACGTCCTTGATCGAGTGATCGTAGGTATGCGTTTCTGTAAAGAGTTCGCACATCTTATGCAAACCCAAGGTCTTGCAATTCTGTTCATTTTCTCTCTCTCTCTTTCTCTCTCTCTCTCTCTCCCAAACGGAAACGTCATTGAAAGCCTTAGGAAATCTTTATCACATTGCATTTGCATGGATTGCATTGACCGATAACGTTATCTTTGGTTGCTATGTCAACGAAGCTCCAGCTTGCATAACAAGTTTGTTGATCCAAGCTCTAGATTATCGTCCGACACCCAATTTATATCCTAGTTCATTCTTTTGCAAATATCCACGTTCCTAGCTTCATTCCTAGAAGCATTCACTCTGTCTTTCATTATTCATCATTGTCAGGTACAATGGGTATTCAACCTCCCTTTCTTTATGACCCAGTCAAGACAGATTGGTCGTTTGATCCAAAAGCCGTCTCCAGAGCGAGCTGGTCCCCCCCAGCTCCCCGGCCAAAACGTCCTGATGGACCTTTGGTCAACTTCAATGCACATCCTGAGTACGTTTGAGCATGTCCATCTTGATTACTGAGGTTTTGACTGACCTGCTTTTATCAGTTCTTATCTAATTGTTCCATATGGAAATTTGGATTCCAAACCAATTGACCCTTCTATCAAAAAGAAGGTCAAGTGGACCAGAAAGGTCACCTTGGTATTGCGATGCTTTCAGGCCTTGGCAGCAGTCGGTCTTCTTATCATGTCAATCTTGATCACCGACCTGGACACCATATCTGGATGGATAATGAAGCTTGCGGTATGTTATTTATACAATGCTTTGTAGAAACAACCGACTGACATGTCTCAGCCCGCGATAGCAATTGTTCATACTGTTTATGGAGTATATCACTTAGCGCGAAGATCTGGCCATAGAGCACCCGGATCTTCAGCATCATACATGCTCTTCGCATCTTTAATTGACATAACTATTGTACCATTTTATGCATATATTTCTTTGGCAGCTAAGACCAAGCAAACGACGTGGACTACCTCTCTATCTGACAAGACTCTCCTAACAATTTTCACCGATATCCTATTCTATGCAGCCACGGTTGGAGGCGGACTTCATCTTATATCTTTAGCTATATCCATCTATCTCGCCGTCACATTCCGCAAAATCACCAAACTTCCTCCAGATATGAACCCTCTAGAAGATAATTTAACCTCCCGCCATAAACGCAACAAATCCTCTATTTCAACTTCTACCACTGTCACCTCTCCCTCAGAAAAGCGATTGTCAAGGGGATCCAATCTTGAGGATAAACGTCGCTCTGGGGCCCCTTATGAAGACCTCGATCGTCCACCAACAATTCCTTTCCTTCACACACGCACCAATTCAAATGAGTCATTCCAAACTAACCAATCTTCACCTCGTACCTCACGTACCGGCTCTCCGGCTCGTTACAATGCTTACAAACCTAATCAATCATCTCGCCACTCCGTGCCAGACTCCAAGACAGCATCCTCAGTCTCCTCACCAAAGCGTGCTTCCCATTACTCCTACACCTCCGTCCCTGCCTCCGACATATCCTTTCACACGGCTAAAGAATTCACCGATAAGGCCGGTGATGGCGGTATAAACTGGTTCACTAACGATTCCCTCGGTAAAAAAGGAAATCGCAGCAGCGGACCAAACTCTCGTCCTCCCTCGCCTAAAAAATCCTCTACCTCCATCAAATCTTCCTACCATGCCTTACCACTTGATCCCTCCGCCATCGAAGACTTTGAAGACAACTTCCACCTCCCTAACCCCTTAATGGAAAATCCTCCAACCCCTCGCCACAATTTCCCCTCCTCATCCTCTAAATACTCGTCCCAGGCTTCCTCAACAATCGCCCCCAACACTAATGAAAACTACGAAACCCACTCCGATGCTGATATAGCCGACGAACCTTCTTGGCCATTACCTCTTCGCTCCCCTGAGATTCGCGAATTAACACCTAAACCTCTGCGCACACGTGATTCGGGCTCAAGTGATAGCTTCAAGTCGAAGTATTATGGAGATTTGAAGCCTGCGACGCCACCTGTCATGGTTGGAGGTGATGGAATTGGGCGACAGGTTAGCAGTGGAACTGATTTTGTTGGTCAAGGAGGAAGTTACAGGAGAGACGTCAGTGGAAAGGTGGCCGAGGAAGGAAGAGGTGGTGGTGCTTGGGGCGCGAGATTGAGAAATATTAGTGGGTTACAGAACTTGTAACTGTACTACTGATGATAAGAGTAAATCTGGATATGGGATGAAAAATGGGCGCGAAGATAGTCTTAATGGAGTTTCCCATGTAAGATTTTGGAGACTCAGGGACGAAGGCTCAGACCAGATCTCATTCTCCGTGATGTGCTCACTCACGAAGTTGTAAAGCTATTGGAATTCCGAGATTCCAGGTATGTTGTATACAAATTTCCACGGCTACGAGATGCTGGGACGTTGGGTGTCGGTGTTGGTTATGAAAATGACACAGGGACTAAGGTATACGAAAACATGTTGATCATTTAGTTTGTATTTACGTAGTTCTCTATTGGGAAGGATATAGGCACTTGGGCACTTTCATATATTTTTGCGCGATCTATAATTTTGAAATTAATGAATTAATGTATACATTTGTTCAATACATAGGGACGCACTGCTGATGGATTGAGCTGTGAATCGAGAATTCTGCCATATGCTAGAGATTGAACATGTCCGATAATTCGTACATTTTTTTGTATTATTTTATTTACTTAAGTGCGGTGTCTCAGTTTTCACTTCCTCTCTCCTTCTGACAGTACTATTGTGGTCATTATGCAAAATGATTGAAGGTAGTAGGATACCCATGGCTTGACGAGACTTTTAGAACTTTCATTGGTATAGATATTCAATCGAAGATTCTATTCAATCCAACAAAACCTTTGAGCCCAGTTGCCCCGAAGGTTTGATCAGACACACAAGGAGGAGATTGTTGTTCATCGACACTGAGCTTCAAAACCTTCAAATCACGTTCTCTTCGAAGTCTATATCCACCGAGAGAAAGAGATCGCCATCCACCGAGAGTTGATCTCAGGGGTTTCGGGGGTTGAGATACTTGCACCTTCATTTCTCTCTCTTTTTCTTCTCCCTCCCTATTCTCTATTTTATATATTTTCTAGCTAATACCCCTGCTCAGTAAAACCCCTTTGTCAAAGGTCGATTACAGACATAGATTCTCCTGTCCCCACTCATGAGAATATTCAAAATCAGTCTTGTACAGACACTTTGTCCATGAACCCCAGATCATCAAATCCCATTATCAGAGTGCGGAAGAAGTCTGTGGCTTGGAGAAGTGTAAGCGACTTGGAAGAGCATGAGACCCTTGACACGTTCTGCAAACGGGGGATGTTCGTTAGTGTTATCGAAGCATTCTCATTATGGGGCTCTACCAATTACAAGTCAAATACTAGTAGAGCGAAAGGTCGACTGCCAACATTTCCATGATATCACTTCCCGCTCATCTCGATAACTCTTCTTTAATCACATCAACATTCATTCAACGTACGATGACAGAAGGACGATTGGGGAAGGCGAAATGACACTCCTTCAAATCGCTTCAGATTTGCGATATCTTCCATTATGATGTGATCAAGATATGAGTGCCAAGCTGAAGTCTTTTAAATGTTTCAAAACATCACAGTGTCTTGAAGCCCATCAAGAAGGGGTTCATTAGAGCTTGAATAATTTTCCCTTGAGAACTTTACAAATTCCGTTAAACTTTCAAAACTTTCGAGCACTCCAAAGGTATGATTTCTAGGTCCTTATCCTTATGAGATTTGCTAAACCATGATAGTCTCTTGATTATCATCAAAGTGAGTTTTCCAAGCCTTGATACAAAACATTCGGGAAGGGCAATATGCAAAGACCTACGCATGGGCCGAAAAAGGTTTTACGAATTCAGAGGCAAGTGGTAACAGATACGACTAGCAGAGCTCAGAGCTACCTCAGCCAACTTACAGACTATCGATTTTATTCACACGAGCATATAACCTGCAGCGATTGCTGAATGTCTCAACGTTTCATTCGGGGTTTGGCTTTTGGGGCTAGCATGAATCTAGCACCGTCTTATTTTCACCCCTTTATTTTATGATCGAATCGAAATTTTAGTTTGATAGATGAGAAGATTAACCCTTCTATACACCCATTCACTAGGTTAACATTTCGATAGAAGTTAGATGGACTTCGAAATCACGAAGGTGATCATGAGGCTTGAGATCACGGATGCGGATTGTTGGGAATGTGTGGAGAGTCTGGGGAGGTGAGTTACTTGTTATATGTAGGGTATGGGCTAATAGTTGGATTTGTATGAACCCGGCGGGGAATTGCTATGCGGATGAGGAAGTTGCCGTTTAAAATCATTCATATACTCCCAAATTGTACTTCAAAATTTGAAGCTCTTCCCATCAACTATACATCACCTATAATGGAATTATACATCATCTACAATAAGAAAATATAATTCTGAATTCCCAACTCTCCTTTCTTCTCAAAGATCAGGATAAATCAACCCAAGGGGGGGATTGGGGCAGATTAGGCGAGATGAGGAAAATTTAAGGAGAGCCTCGACTCGAAAGTGGTTTAGGTGAGGAGGGGAGAGGATGGAAGATTGAGCACGCGGCTCGATTGTTCGAGAGCAGATGGTCTGCGCAGCCTTTATAATTGGGAAGATTTGGCCGGAGATTGGGGCGAAGGGCGACTCCCAGTAGCCTTAATACCTTGGGGAATATAATGAGAATGACGGACATGATGTTGAAGATAAATTCGTTGTATCAAGAGAGTTGAGTGGAGAACCAAGCAATCCTCCAGATGAATTTTGCACACAAGATGAATAGGATCTTCAAGATGGGTTCAATGTACAATGAGAGTACATTTTCAAAGAGACATTCAATAGACGAGATGGATATAATAGTCAAGAGGTATGTAATACCTGAGTTTAATTCAATGTACAGTCGCAACGGGAACATTCGAATCGTACAATTGTTTCATTAACGAGAGTGTTCTTATTTTTTTCTAAGTCTATCCGTTTATTCTATTCCAATACGCACAAAAGCCAAACAATTCTTAAACCCAAAACAGTTCTTAAAACCAAAACAACCGTTGAAAACCAAAACAATCATAAAAAGCCAAAACAATCATAAAAAGCCAAAACACGAAAACGAGTGTCTCAAGTACCCCCCAAACCCTTAAAAGAACGAACTCCGGTGCCTTCTCCTTCTTGGTTTCCTTCTTTTCCCCAAATTCCAATGGTGGTGGTGCACATGGTGGTGGTGCACGGATCCTACTTCCGGCCTAAAAAACTGGCATTGGATGCCTCATCTACATTTGGACTATCAAGTCCTTTGGCTGTCTCATTGAGATTGAGACGGCTGACGAGCGGGAGGCTCCTCCAGCCCATTCCGTCAATTGCCCACCTGACCCGACGGACAGGAGTGACGTGCTCTTCGGAGGAGTCGATAACTCCGGTCCGTGGGTTAGCCCCGGTGACTCCCAGGTGGTCTTCTTTTGCCTCTTCTTGATATCTTTGGTAGTCGTCTTGATATTTTTGGTATTCTGCTTTTGCGTCTTCTTGAGCTTGTTGGTGGGCTCGTTGTATTTCTTCTGGCGATTTTTCGGGAAACTCGGTTGCCCTCCAATTGTAATAGAGACCATCAAGATGCTCAAGTGAAGCTTCTAGGGTATCTTTGGGGTCACGAACCGCCAAGCCGTCTTTTATTTTTTGTTCGAGTTGATCGAAATATAAGTAGATGGTTTCGTAATGATATGCCATGTCTGCATTGAATCTTTCTTCGCTTCGTCTGGTGTGGCCCTTTTCTGGGCGGTTGTTGGGATGCCATGTCTTCAAGGGTGCAATGAACTCTTGAGTTGAGGACACAAATTTGCGAATCTTATTTCCGCATCTTTGACGGCGTGAAATCTTGACGACCTTTGGCTCATTGATGGGGGATTCAGCTACGACTGCGGTGGTAGATTCGGATGTGGCTGAAATAGGAGATTCAGATGTGACTGAATCCGATGATTCTGGACGATGAGTGAGTGTCTCTGCTTCAGAAAGCCGGACAGATGTTGGGCGATGAATGACTATATCTGCTTCAGAAGCCTGGGTAGTTTCTGGATGATGGATGACTGTCTCTGCTTCAGAAAGCTGGACAGATGTTAAATGATGAATAACTGTATCTGCTTCAGAAGCCTGGACAGGTTCTGGATGATGAATGACTGTCTCTGATTCAGAGGCCTGGATGGGTTCTTGATGGTGAATGACTGCCTCTGCTTTGGGCAATGATTTGCGGGATCTTGGATTATGAATGGTTGCCTCTGCTTGGGACCAGTCAGATCTTGGATGATAATAGGTTGTCTCTTCTTCAGACAATGGCTGAGCGGAAGACCAGCCGGATCTTGGATGACTATAAGTTGTCTCTTCTTCAGACAATGGCTGAGCGGAAGACCAGCCGGATCTCGGATGACTATAAGGTGTCTCTTCTGCAATCACTGGTTGGAAAGATTTTGAATGACGAAGGGCGTTTGCCCTGACTCTTTCCTTTAGTAGATCCTTTGCAGATCTTGAACGATGAACGGTGTTGGGGTTTCCCGCTCCCGCGCTTTTGAACAATTCTTCAAGTGAGTATGGGTTTGGAATGGTTGTTTCTGCTTTGGACAATGATTTGACAGAATCGGAAGAATAATGAAAGATTGTCTCTATGTTGGACAATGATAATACAGGGGCGGATTCTGGTTGTTGAATGGTGGTCTCTGCCTCAGGCGATGAGACTGCCTCTGTGTTGGACAATGACAATACAGGGGCGAATTCTGGTTGTTGAAAGGTGGTCTTTGCCTCAGGCTCAGGCAATGAGACCTCCTCTTCTTCGCAGAATGTGTATACTGAGACGTCAGTCCATATTGAGGCTGCGTCATCTTCAGGTGATGTTTCTGGATTGAGAGTGCAAATGCATTCTTCTGTGACCAATTCCGAGGATTCTGGATCAGGAATGATTGTCTCTTCTTTGAGAAATGACTGGGAAATAGATCCCGAGGATTCTGGTTCATAAATGATTGTCTCTGCTTTGTGCAAAGACTGAGGAAGGGATTCCGAGGATTCTCCCTTGGATATGTTATGGATTATAGTCTCTGCGCCAGAGACTGATCGGAATTTCTGGGAAAATCTCTTGAAACGCTTCGAGAGACGCTTTGAGCGGCGAATTCGGGATGGAATGAGGTCTTTGACGCCGTCAATTGCGGCCTCCAATCCCTCGTCGATGCTATAGTGGCGGAAAACTTTGAGACCCATTTTGAAGATAATTCAAAATTCTAATATGGTTTAGCAAAGTTTGGAAGACTGAAGGCTGCGCTGTTATACCTTGATTTTACAAGAGGGTTATTGATAATATAAAGATTCTTGACTTTCCGAAGATTTCGGATGTTGTCAAAACTCTTGACGGTTTTGATGTCTTTGATTGTTAGAAATCCCAGGATTTCTTACGATTAGAAAGTTTGGATGGTTGGAAGGTTCTTGATGGTTTGAATGATCTTGACAGCTTTGAAGATTTGAACGTCTGAACGTCTGGAAGTTTGGAATTTTGGAATTCTGAAAGTTTGAATGTTCAAATATTCTATTTGAACTTTGTCCGAAGAGCGAAGAAAGAAGAGAGAAGGAGAGGAAAACTGAAAGACGGGAATATGTATACTCAGAGCAGCGCAGGACGCCCATCGCGTCAAGCCCAAACTTTGCCCTCCATTAGTTCAAACCATCACATCGCGATGTGCACTACACAAATCGATAGTATGAAGTTTGCAAAGCTTGGCTTTGGCTTTTGCCAAAGTTGGGATTGGCGTAAGCTATCCGAGTCAAAGTTATCCGCCACTGATTAGCAGTATGCCACTAGCGTTTATACCCCAGATCACTGGCGGAGAAAAACTTGACATGTCGGTAGTCGTAGTCTCGTTTGTCTGGGGCTAGAAAAGTTCGTCGTCTTCATTTGGGGTAGTATGCTACTACTAGTACAAGCCCTAAGAACGTTATGGCACTTAGAGTTACCCGAAAAGGATAATCTCGAATCGGGCTATCGTTCCTTCTTGATTTGGCGACTTAGCTAGAATGGCGCACCGGACCGGAGAGAAGTTCAATTGAATATCTATGTGAATCTAGAAAATCTTTCGATTTGTATTTACGCGCTACAGGTCTAGAAGTGACCGATAAGATGATGTATTCATATGTCAATGACAAGACAAAATAATACCAAAGAAATGGACCGTGATTACTAAGAGCCTATCTACGTCATTTACATGAATGATGATACTCTAAAACTTTCAACTATATTGTGAGCGCAAAGAAAGATTTCCCTAGTCAACTTTTGATATGTACACACTGTGGCATAGCATTGCAATATATCACTCTACTTCGGAACATTCATCACAATCTACCTTCGAAAACGCTGCAGTATCACCATGGTGCAGTTCCATAGGTTGGAGATTTTCACAGTACACATTTCAATGTCGAGATCTTCGTGTTCTATCGTCCAGCATAATCCTAAGACTTGACTTTTCCCTTATAAAGCTGTGGCCCAAGCTCATGAACTACATACGGAGGCGTCCAAGAACTGCGGCTATCAAAACAAAAAAAACCCCATGACACTGCAGATCAAAATCATCAATGAAAAATCTCCAAAAGGATAGCACTAACTCAAGCCCTATCCGGAATTGCAGGCCAACCCTCCCAATCCGCCTGTAATCTACGGATTCACATTGACACTAGCTTGACACTAGGATAGCTCAAGCTCAACGACCATACTAGTACACCCTTCGCAAGTGTTTCTTGGGCGCCAAGGTACTATCCCACGATGGGGAATAATAACCATATTATCACGAGCTTAATTGTTGATGCTACGCATCAAACCTGCTTATCATTAGTGAGTCATTCCCAAGCGATAGGAAGGAACGACCGTACACGAATCTAGAATTACTCCCGATAAACGAATATATGTACCGGCGTAGGGCATTTATTCCATCGAAACCCGAATTACCGGAGCAGAAAACTAGCTGATATCGGACTTCGACGCCAGTACTAGAGCACAAAAAGACCTATACCGACCCCGGATAATTTCCAGTATCATCTGCGATTTATCTAGACCTATCTGACATGATACACCCTCGAGTACGTACCGTTCGTCCTTTCATGTTTCCCATTATAACTCAACACACTTTTGCCATGTATAAGGAATAATCAAAAACTGTAGACTCAATAAAATGCAAGCTCAGCATCATCCATCTACTTCAGACCGAAAACCATAAATCATAAACTAATAAAGCAAGGCAGGACACACAACATGAAAGTATATACAAAAAGGCGCTAGACCACAGATAAAGCGATAACTACCGAAAACTAAGAAAACCTTAACTTAACGAAGCAGATCACTCTCTCCTTAGCCCCACCGAAAAATAAGCGAGAGGGCGAAAAAAGGAAATACAGACATAATACTACACCACCTCCACGATTTCATAATTTAGCAACATTTTAAGCGTTGATAAAGAAAAGATGCTTGGTAATGGTATTTATCATTATTATCGTACCCCAATATGCGAAACCTCGTTACGCACCCAAAAATGCCACTGTACAATTGAGTTATAAAGAAATAGAATGGCTAGAAGAAGAATTACCACCTCGAAGGTCCCCTTTTATATGGACTCTGCTCAACGTTCCCTGGCCTCACTCTTGGACTGAAAGCAGTTGAATCACTGATCCTCCTATCAATTTCGGCTTCTGGTAATGGTAATTTGGCGAATGGTCGGAGATCGCTGCCCCCGTGCATTCTCTTTTTTGGACTTGCTTCTCTTTCCCTTTGGTCTCTAATCTCCCTACCTGCCATGTCCAAGGAACTTTTCGGCGAGTCTCTACGATCTCGTCCCTGAATGTCAAACATGCTACTGGCTTTCTTTAATGGTGAGTTGGCATGGCTGTATATACCTAAGCTGCCACCGTCCCCAATTCCCGTAGATGTAGATGTGACGGTAGTAGGCGTGGTTTGTCGAAATTGAGGTTGTCGCATCGATGTATTTGGTATCTTTCTGTTATAAGGTGAATCTCGCGGGTTGTTAAATGAAGCTGAAATGAACGAAGGCGCCGGAGAAAAGATCTGTCGAGAGACTGGTTTTTTAGGACTAATATTATCGGGGTCGACATGTTTAACGTAGTTGGGGTTTGGATTAGTACGGAAGCCCTTTTTGAGAACCACACTTGGTGTATAGATTTCAATTTCTTCCTCTCGGCCAGTTTTGACTTTAGCACCCGGTCCAGAAAACTGTGTGCCAACATCTCGCATGACCGGGTTCAATCGGGGATGCACAAATTTGATATCGTACTCACTCATAACTTCCTTCTGTATGATGCCAGTGTCTTTTTCTTGTTGAGAATAGTTCGTCTGCAAGAGAAGTAGTTGTCCAGTCATTAAAACTTCCAAAACCAGGGTTGTGAAAATCGTAACACTCGGTCGGGAGTCCGAGGATAATGTCGGGAGGAATAGCCAATAGACCAAAACGTGCCCCGGACTGAATAGACAGAATAGTCGCAAGCAAATTGGTACAGGATCCCAAACAGCAATTTCCCATACATCCCGAGTTGGATCTGGATGAGCTCTTGACTGCGCACTTGTCTTTGTATCTCCCAGCATACTAGAGAAGAAACGGAGGGGCGAGGAAGATACCGGCGAGGAGTCGACGCGTACTCTTTGAGCAGAAGGGGTACTGGGCGTGGCCTCGATGGGGCTCTCGAAGAGGCGATAATGTCGTTTTCGCGAAAAGGTTGAGACCGCATTTAAGATCGACAATGCCGTCAGTAGATACACAATAAGTGTAGACTATTCTATCAGTTAGTATTGAACTATAAAGACCCGTATCCAAGATGGCAGTCCTTACTAAATAGCTCAACCAGCCCGACCCTGAAGGCATATCGCCAAACACATCATCTCCATCTCCAATACCTTCATTTCCACTATTCGCCCTCGCAACCAAGAGTATAAAATGCAATCCAAATCCCAGAGGATTAGCATATGTCTTGGAATCCCAATCTCTCGTCTCGATTTCCTCTGAAATCCATAGTAACCAATCCTGAATATTGAATAAATCCGTAATTCGTTCACGAAGCGGTCTTCGGCGTACAAGTCTCGGCATTATGGTCGAGATGTTGATGATCTCTTCACATCATTGAATTTCAGTCCAGGAGCAAGCGATTGTGGTAAAGCCGATGGAGTATTGTAATCGAATTTTGCTTTGTTGCGATTCCTGTTCCTTGTGTTTAGTACTAGGTAGGGAGTGCTCTTGGATACTGATTTATTATGGACGTGGGTCGCAGGAGCTGCAAACAGGGGTACCGTACGCTAGTGTTCAACTTTAGCGGGGCCTAAGAGCTCGCCTTGCTTGATGCTGTCGCCGTATTGCTTAAGAAGTATATCAAATAAACAAAGAAAAGATGGCCGCTCCAGCATCTGCCTACAAAGATAGGCAATTCCTTGCTGTTATTGGTGATGAGGTGAGCTTCAATATAGAGCGAACGGTTGTAGATCTTACTAATCACCTTTCTTAGGACTCTGTAACTGGACTGCTGTTGGCAGGTATTGGTGTATGAGATATCTTGTTCTATACGCAGCTATTCTCCGAGAATGAGGTCACTGATGAAGATATAGCATGTTACCTCTCCGCCAGACTCCCAGAAGAACTTTCTCGTTGTCGATAGCAAGACAGATAATGCTGCTATCGAGGAAGCGTTCGAGAGATTCACAACCGAGAGGAAGGATATCGGCATTCTATTGATCAACCAACATGTAAGATACCCGTCACGACTGACTACAGCATTCGCAAAACTAAGAAGATTTCTATAGATTGCGGAACGTATACGCCATCGAGTCGATACCTACACAGCCGCATTCCCTGCATTGTTGGAGATACCTAGTAAAGACCACCCCTACGACCCGGAGAAGGATAGTGTTTTGAGAAGAGTGCGAAGACTCTTTGGAGAGTGAAGGATTGGAGGCGATTCCCGGAGGAGATTACGTGTTATGGGTAGGGTTGTGTGTTTATATGGCTAGAGAGTTGGGCGTTTTCGAGATTAACACCTTCCAACGGGTTTTTGATATCAAACAAATGAATACAAGAGCATGCAAATTCTACTACGTTTTATACGCACTTTAATTGGGTCTTCAGGGGTCAACACTGGTCCAGCTCAAAATCAACGAGCTTTGGCAGTATAGCGCATAATTCCAGCACACTAAATTGGTTATCATTCATTTGGCACATAAGAAGCATACGGTAAAACGATCGAGCAAAAGTTCAAAATAATGGTTCCCATATTAATCCATTCATGTATTATCGTTCAATCGATTTATCGCGCCCAAAAGGAAATAAAAAGCTCCGTGATTAGAGGTATCTGTCAAGGTACAGGGAGAGGGATTCCCAGAAAGAAAGCTCCTCCATCGTCCATCATCCATCATCTCAATATAGGCCATATGAATATCTGCTCTTCGTGAACTCCTAAGTACAATCTGAGGGTATTATGTAGATATCGTCTGGTATCGGATTTGTCTAACGAGTAAACGTAACCGTTGCTTCTAAACAAATGATATGATCATCGCCATCCTTGGTATATGCATCGGCGAAGACCGTGTAAGTTCCCTGATAATGATAAGTCAAAGAAGGTAGAGAAATAGATGTATATTAAGGGCATACCGGAGGAATTTCTCTTGGTAAGTCAACATCCTTTGTAATCGTGATCTTTCCCTCATCAATCGGGCAATCCAAGTCGACGTTCGATACCTGATCGCACAGATCTTGCTGCATATTGATGAGTCTTATCAAGCCATATTTAACCTGCAAGATAACATATGCGCCCTTCTCCAACTTCTTGGATAATGTGCCGACCGCCTCGATTGTGAGTTTGTTGCCGCTATTGTCTGATTAGCTTTTGTTATCACCTCCCAAGGTCTCACAGATTGTGCATACGCAGTTGGAGGATTGGGATTCAAATTGACGTGATCAAGCTGTAGAATATCGGAAGAATGGTCGGCTTTGCAGTAGGTAAGAGGATTATCCCCATGAACCTGTCCTCCCTTGGCATCGAGGACTTTTTGACCGTTGCTAAAGAACGATAAACCCTCTGCAGCAACCAGAGTGCTGCTGAAGAGCAGAGTAAGGAGACTGATAGAAAGCTTCATGGTTGGTGTTGATCTATGGTATCTGATGTTGTTGTTGTTGTTGTCGTGAAGTTATGTACAAGGTTGGCGGTGTTGAGGTATTGAGAGTGGCGGGTATAGGTAGTCTAGAGATGTTACTAGCCCGGCTAGGATGACGTTTGGGATTGGGTCAGAAGACAGCGCGGATACCAAGATAACGAATGTGTCGAGTGGCTGTGAAATGATGGTGTTTCTGGTGAATCTAGATTATCCAGGGATGGATTACCTAGTTCGTTCTTATATAAATAAAATATTAGGTATTCAGATTAACGGCTCAATAATACCTAGGTACATAGAATATATCCATAATTATCGATGATTTTAGATAATTTTAGATAATTTTAGATAATTTTAGTATTAAAAGAGGGCTACTTTCTATAAAATAATTCAAAAAATGCCCCAAATTGAATCCACAACTTGAGACGGGAGTTCGTAGCAAGTTCCCCCCAACTTACGCTAATACCCCTCATCAGCCATCTTGCTGTGGCTGAGCGAGCACCTACCGACTTTCCATTCCGCCATTCATCTACTTCTTTCTATACAATAGAATCATTCCAAATCTTACACCTAACTTTTACTCAAATACTATGATTGAGTGAAACTATCTTTCTTTCCTAAATACTTGAAGATCTTATAACAGCAAACTCACGAGATACCTCGCTTACAAGATGGATGAATTTGCCCCTCCTACTGGTCCTCCACCTCCGAAGGTTCCTGCAGGATACAAAGCAGTATGGAACGCCGAATACAAAGAATGGTTCGCATTCCATCCTTCCCAATACTAGATTATTATAATCTAACAACCTAGGTTCTACGTCAACGTCTACACCAAAAAATCCACCTGGGAAAAGCCCACCGAAGCCGTCTACCCCCCCGATGATAGCTCCCCCCCAGGTCCACCCCCCGGCTACTCCGGAGGATCCTCTTCCACCTACCCAACCGACACAAAAAGCAACCCCTACGACCCCTCCCCCAATACCGAAAGCGATGCCGAGCTCGCCCGTCGTCTACAAGCCGAAGAAGATGCCCGCGCAAGTTCCAGCCGTGGCCCTGCTCAGCAGGAGTATCAAAATACCCCCATGCCTTCTTATTCGCAATCGCAAGAACTCCCCCCACGCGAACAGAAGAAGAGTTTCTTTGGGAAACTCTTAGGGAAGACGAGTGGGTCGGGCTCGAGTTCATCACAGCCGCATCAGTATCAACAGCAGTTTGCGCCATCACCACAATATGGAGGATATCAGCAGCAACAATATCCACCGCAAGGATATCAGCAGCAAGGATATCCGCCTCAGGGATATGCTCCGCAGCAGAGTTACGGAGGGGGGTATGGAGGCGGATACGGAGGGGGTTATCAGCAGCCGCCGAAGAAGAGTGGAGGAATGGGTATGGCTGGAGGCGCGGCTTTAGGATTAGGCGGAGGATTGATTGGTGGAATGTTGCTTGAAGATGCGTAAGCTTGGGGTTTCCTTTCTCATGGGATAATAATTATGAGAAATACTAATTGGCTCTTGATACAGCATCCAAGATCACGACCAAAATGAATACAACCAAGGTTACGAAGCGGGCGCAGACAATGGAGGAGACTTTGGAGGTGGTGGTGATGATGGAGGTGATTTTGGTGGTGACTTTTAGTCCTTGAGAGGGGTAAGGATGGAGGGAGGGAGATTCAATGGCTGATATGAAGGTATGGCGTGAATGATATGAACATGAATGAAACTCTATTTTTCACTACTTGCGTGCGCTTGCGTTGGGGAGAGTGAATTACGATTTTATCGACCACGTACTTTGCAAATACTCATAACGAAATATCATGCTACATTTTCTAAATCTCGCTAATCACGCATTGAGCATTGAGAAAGGAGAGAGAAATTTATAACCCGCTCGCCTGTCCGATTCGGTACCAATTGCGGAGGGTCTCTTACTCCCATTCCTCTCACATCATTATCGGATTTTATTTTTCATAGATTCCATCTGCATGTATCGGCATGTCCTTCGCAGTGAAGTATACCTGGCTACCTAATGTCTCTTATGGCATTACTTCGTAGATCCAATTCAATTCAATCCAAGCCCACTAAACGCCTCGCCTCGCCTCGACTCTAGCATTCGCTACTTATATATCAATGGATCAACCAACTCCCTTCTCTTATAACTACAGCGAAACATTAGATCGTAAATTTTAGCCATCCTAATTCCCCATGCTTTTTGCCCCAACGCCGAATTTTACATCTTCCCATTTGCGCGTAAAATAAGATCTGCCAGCATTGACCAGCCTGACTAGAGCAAACCAGGTGACCCTTCCAAGCCAGACCAGACGCAGTCTATTCCACCATAGCATCTAAATCCATCTCCGTACTCCTCGCCAAAGCACCTCCCCCTCCCCTCTCAACCCCCCTAATCAACCCCCTCGTATCACTTTGACACCCCGGACAATTATGCACCACCTCGTGCGCAAAAACATCACAATCGATACAAAAGTGATTTCCGCAAACCTCGCACGCATACCTCCCACTCTCACTCGTGCCCTTCAATGCCAGCTCCAAGGCGCCCTTTGCATGTTCATCTCTCTGGGGAAAAGCGGCCTGGCATCCAAAGCACCCCTTGGATTTTCCCGCATCTTTCCAGAGGACTTCGACCCAGTTGCGCAGGGGGAAGAGGTGATGATATGAGCGGGCCAAATGGGTCGAGAGAATGAGTGTAAGACCACATGCGGGGCACTCGGCGGGTAGGGAGCACACTTTACTTTCACAACGTGAACAGAGGTAGCCTCCTCGACTTAACTTTCCATGGCATGCACAGAAACTCATGCTTTTCCCCGCCCCAAGTGTCCGGGATGGAAACCCCATCATGAGTAGACTACTTTGTGATTGTTTTTTAGTACGAGTCACTGGAGGAGTTGTAGTTGCCATCATTAACTGTCTGAAATGTTCTTCGTTCAGCGCAACAGAATACGCCGTATCATCCCCAGCATTAGTGCGGGAGCATAGTTCAGCACAAATGGCAACTTGTGCCGCGAGCCCTACGATACTGACTCGTATGCGATCCGTTATGAGTGACGAGATGGTTTCATGGATATCACCCGGATCACTCGAGAGCAGCGCACCGTATATAATAAGAATCTCCCTGGTACCATGGCTCGGAGTGTGGAAAAGCGCAGCTCTACTCATCTCCAACGCATTTTGTAAACTGGGATTTCCTTGCCCTTGGTCTGCGCGGAGACCCTTAAGTCGCTCAATGTGTTCGGTGGGATTTCCACTCAAATCCGATATACGTACTGCAATACCATCGCGCATGCCAATGATGCCGAGTTGAGAGATGGGGTTCTGCTCGAAGTATTCCGTGACGAATTCGCTGGCGTAGCGGAGGGTGAGGAGGTAGCGCGTGGGGCGCATATCTTTTTCTGTCATGGCGAAGGATAAGTCGAGGATGAGAATCAGGTGACGGATGATACCTCGTTGTAAGGGCGTTGTATCTCTCAGTAATCTGTGGTACTCAATATCAGCACCTTATCAAACTTCTGAAGTATTCGAGAAAGAAAGAGAGCTTTTCTCACCTCTTCCTCTTATTGGCCTCCCTCAAACTCTCAACCGTAGAATTAATACTCCCATCCGCCCCTTCAATAACTGTATCCCAACTTTTTTGAATATCCTCCCAGGCAGCTTTTCGTCTATTCCCTCCGCCATTTGCAGCCTTTTCTTTGGCAGCTGATCCGGCAGGTCCTGAAGCAGCGCCAGTAGATCGAGTGCCATGTCCAGCATTTACAGTAACGGGTGCTCCAATATCATCATCTGAGTGATCATCCACATATTCGCCATCGGAATCTGCCATTGTTACGATCGAAGTATCTGATCTAGGGACAAGAAGTTGAAGTGATTGTATAGCAATAGAAGCTTAAGACAAGGCTGAGAGGTCTTTGAGAAATCTCAAGGCTGGGCCTACTTAGACTATTTAGTGGGGCTATTTAAGTGGTTAATTGCCAAGTGAAGTGCTAAGGGTAACAATGCTTTTATCAGCCTTATGAAAAAAGGAAATTAGTAAGATCTTACATATGTCATTTTGATAGTCAGATCAGATAATTAACACAATACATTTACATTGCATTCCCTATAGAAGCAGAATAACAAGAAAATCCTGCTATACCTATCCTGCTATAAAAGCAAGAAGATTCTACTACTCTAGCAAAACCATAAACACGTTTTGCTAACGCAACATATATTAAAATTAAAAATATACTAAAAATGTATTAAGATTATACTAAAATAGTATAAAATTTAAAATTAAATTAGAATAAGTATTCTCCACTTTGTATATATTATTACATTTTCTAACTTTATTTAAATTTTTAAACCTTCCAATCCTTCCAATTAACTTTACATACATATTACTATCACCATATCACTATCACCATATCACTATTACCAAAATTGAAAATATACTACTAAAACAAAAAGGAAAAGATAAAATAAAAAGAAAAAAGCAAATAAAAAAAGCAAAAAAACTTACTAGAATATTACTCAAAATCACTTAAAAGTTAAAACTACAAAACCATTTACTTTTAAAATCATATATCATTTAACTTTGAAAAATTGAAAAGTTGAAAAATTGAAAAGTTGAAAAGTTGAAAAATTGAAAAGTTAAAAAGTTAAAAAGTTGAAAAAATAAAAAAAGAAAAAAAAGCTTCTCAATCATTCGAAAAAAAGCTAGTTCTTAGTTTTTTGCCTACCTATATAATTACTAGGTTTTTTAATACAATTGCTACTCCAATATCGACAAAATCTTTTAAACCTTAATCTCAATCCTCAATTTAATATATTTTAGCAAAAAATACATCGACATTTTGAAAATCTAATAAATATTAGGTTTAGTTATTAATTAAGATTTCAAACCTTAATCTCATTCCTCGATTTAGTATATTTTAGTACTTAAAACAGAATATTCCTGTTATTATGCCTCCGTAGAGATTGTGGATATTAAAGTCCGGGGTCAAGATCAACACGGCGCACGCAGACGGCATAATGTTCATTGGCATCGCATTCCAACCCCTTGAAAGTTGAGGGTACCTACTAGGTAAGGTACCCAGGTATGGAGTATGCAAGTCTGCATTGGCATCAATCCTCGTGCTGGAAGAGCTACCCTACCCGCCAATCTACCATGCATTGAAATATGAAATGAAGTGGGGCACAAGGGTCTGAGTCTCTGAGATCGCATGCAGAATGTAGTAGTTGTGTGATCTACTTTGATGCTCTGAATTAATTTCTATCTCCTATTATTATAAGTTCAATGTTGGGTATAATACTCGCAAATCACTATACAAGCCATTCCACCAAATCATAAGATCATTCCTAGCTGCTCCCTAGTCATTATTACCGGCCCCATTTTCATTCCCGTCCTCATTACTCATAGACAAGAGCTGCAGCTGCCATGCATGCACACTATCCTTGAGTCAATATTTATGCTGTTTGTGTAATAAGATGTACCACCTCGGGTATTAAACTAATATTGTCGTAAGACTTCTCTTTCGTATGCGCATTATAACAAAACTCCTAACTCCATTGCTCCCTGATTTAAGAAAAGTTCGTCATGGATATGTGTTTGTGACTGGCATTGGCCAATCATCTTCTGTGATGCTTGACCAAAAGGTCCACACCATGACCACAGATAGTAAAGTGAAGAGCGTCTCGAAAAGGGCTCCATCGATTTTTCCGTTCGTGCCGTTGCAAATATGAGGGCTGATAACATAGTTGAATATCTGGCCAAGGGCGAATAGAACAGCAGCAGCTGCTAAGAAGATCATGGGTTTACGCTCGCCCAGAATCTTGACGACCAAGACTGTCTCCAGGACGAAGAATAAGAACAGAAATACTAATGGCGCGAGCTGATATAGGACGTAGAGAGCAATGTTTCGATTTTGGCCATTGCCATGGCCAGTTAAGCTTGAGTCGAAATGACCGGTCCAGCTGTATCCAGTATCGAGGGCAATGTATCCAGTTCCGATGAAGATGGCTGCTGCTGAAGCAACCATAAGGCCTAGTGACATGGCTGTTCCGTCATCGATTATCTGATAGCCGACGACAGCATTCAACATTAAAATCCATAATGTTGCGCTAATCATTCCTATGTGGATACCCGTGAATGCCTAGAGTAATGGTCAGCTTCCGCGTATGGGTCTCAGGAGCTTGGTCCTACTCACTATCCGAACGGTTGCGCTCAGAGGAAACTCGCCCACAGTAAATATTTCACAAATTTCGATAATCAGATATCCTAAGAGAAAGAGTTGCATTTCCCTGGAGGGGAAGATGTTAGCAGAGAACGCAAATCAAGAGTAATCTTCGGAGCATTGACGAACCTTCTTCCCACTGCTGCTTGTTTTCGATCTGACCGCCATATCAAGTACGCAGTAATTACAATTGCAATTGCTGCAATTAATATTGAGCCTTTGAAAGAGTTAACCTATGGCTTTCCAGTAAATTGGGTTTTGAGAACGAACCCAAGTTCCCCAGATGTTTTCCACCACCCAAGGATATACCCGTAAGCTCGCAGCCTCCATATCCGAAATTGCTATTGGTAGGAGGATTGAATAGCTATTGCAAAAGTCCGGTTAGCAACGTTAAATCGTGAATCGTATTATTGAACCTGGGGGAGTGGTACGGACATTGCAGATTGGTAATGTCGAGTCACGGCAGAAATTCTAGATAAAAAATTCGTCAGCAATCGATCTCAAACACTCAATGGCAATTGAGTTATGCAAAGAGATTTACTCACATGGAAATTCCCAAATTGTGTTGACCCCATCTTCTCTCACTGAAGCCAACAATTCGCGATTGCGCGCAAGAGATTTTCGGTAATATTTGGTTACTTTATTTCTGTTGCTCTGTAAACAAAAGAGTAAAACTGATTAAACTCGTAGTTGGGAAATTCCAATGCGCGTGTGTATATTGTGAATGAAGAATTGATCGATGGTGAAGATGAGTGAAGATGGTACGCCTTCTTCACACTTTCTATTCCAATTGTTTCCGTTTGACGTTTGACGTTTGACCTTTGATGTTTGACGTATTGTTCTTTCCTGATCTTTCGTTTTGATCTTGGACCCCTCAACCTCGACCCTTCCTCAGCTTCCCCAATTTTTAATGTTTAATGTTTTGAAGCACTAACGAAGCAGTCGAAAAACAAACTTCAGGAACGAAGGCGCTAGAACGGGTAAGCTACTTTAGATTGGCGTTCGCGGATTGTTTGAAGTCCACTGTCCACCCCAGGGTAAAGACAAGTTTCGTGATTGCGAGTACAGTACTGATATATGCCTTGCTAACAGAATTGACATGGAAGAGAATGAAAAAGATTGAAAAAGTATGCGAAGAGTAGGTACCTATGGATAACTTTGATAAGATTAGAAATTGAGAATAATTGAGTACCTAGGTAGGTAGGTAGATTGAGATTATGAAAATGCAAAATGTGAATTATTCAAGAACTGGGAAGTGAATTACCTACCTACCTACTTATTAACTACCCTTGATGCAAAATGCAAAATGCAAAATGCAAAATGCGCTGGTCAAAATGGCGAATGGCTGGTCACCGTAGCCAAAAAGAGGTAGAAGAAGTAAAAAAATAAAAAAAGAGGCGGTATAATTCGACAACTTTTTTTATTGTGCAGGGCTTGTAAGTTGTAGGTAGGACCATTCAAAGCCTTGGAAATTGGAATCTTCCAGGTTTCCTTTTCTTCATAAGAAGAATGTCATCAATCCCTGGTTACTCAAATTGCTTGTTACCTGGACTAGGTATGGACAAGACAAGATTATTGTTCCGTAGTTAGCGAAATGATCTCGTCGGGGAGAAGAAGAATTGATCTAGATTCTAAGGTCGAATCGATTGATGAATATAACAAATAAATGTGATCGAACGAGCATTGGAAAAAGCAAGAGTGGAAAACCTTGGAAAGTAAGAAAAGCAGAGAAAGGCGGGCTCAGGCGGCGCGTCTTCATACTGAATATAAATAAATCTTTCACGAATTGCCTCTAGCTTGTTTTTTTTTTTTCAATTCCTTCCTAGATCCATAAAGGGATGATGATGTGGTAGGGAAAAATACCTATTCGAATTCGATATGCCCATTGCCTAACATCGTATTGAGGTGTGGAAGGGTTGAAACTCAGCCTCTCTTCTTTGCTAGGGGTTTTAAAGGGAGCAACCGCCATGGAAAATTCACCCCTCGTCACCAAATTCATGGATATTAGATAAAGAGAAACCCCCGGAGGCCATTGAAATAATATCAAGGTTTGATCGGAGATTGGAACTATTCAAGAATATTGATGTTGGGCGTGAGATCTTACGATTGTACAAAGTATTTTTGACCACCTGTGATGCGGTTAGGCTTAACGGAAAAGAACGGATAAATGCAACGTCTATTCAGATTGCCACGAAGTACCAGAGACAACGAACTATTAGGGAAAGAAAAACTTGTCCTTACTTGATACGCTTGCCTTTCCTTACAAATGATTCGCAATAATCTCGTCGAGTTTTTCTCGTTGAAGTAGAAAAGCTACCAGTAAGGGATTCAGGTTGAAATTCATGAGACACAATTTCTTGTCGAAGCGAATTATCCTTCTAGAACAATACTCGCATATGCTATCTGTCGGCAATGGGGTGTGAATGATAGTTGGGACGAACTGCTACTGGTGCGGTTCTGTGGGTTCTACACAATTTCTTTTACATTATTAAGCGCCTGCAGGGCTCTTCATCCTTTCTGTGTCTCAGACTCAGTATTAATAAGAGCATGGATTCGACAATACCTGCTTGTGGATTTATCAGATATATTGATCACACATGAAAAGGCATGGCAAGGCAGGCTTTCCGAAAGGTCACGCCAAATCGTTCAAATACTTACTCTAGCAAAGTCTAGTTAAAAAGAGTCTCATTAACTTGAAATGCTCTTGTATTGCAATTGGGGAACCGCACAGATAAGCGTGTTGCTGAGTGATTTTGAATATCTTTCGCATAGATTGTTTGAAAAGGTCTAACTATGCAGTCCCCAGGAGATGCATAGGCCCGTCATACTCTTCGTCAACGTCGAGGGATTTAGCGCATGTGTCTATTGTCCTTGGGGGAAATTCTTGCGAAAGATATCGCCTCCCAATTCAATGATCTCTCATTTGCCAGGCCCAATTGAAGCTTCGAAGAGAGCTTGCTGCGGGGAGTGGAGGGATTCGTTGATCCCTTTGCTTCCGCTTCGGTGACAATGTTCTCAACGATAGCCTCATGTGTCTCACAGAGACCTGGGAGACCTGGGATACCCAAGGAGGAGATTCTTCAGCCGATACTCATTCCTAACGCTCTTCGAGCAACTCTGTAAATGATAGAAATACGACCCTAGCACTAGACCTAGGAACATATGATATGCGGTAAAAAGTAAAAGCGCGTCAGATCCAATAACAAAAAGTACATCTGGTCTCCAATATCAAGCCCCAGCTTGCGAACCGAGACTGTCCCTTAAATATCAACTCTTGTCCAACCTTTGATCACATCTCATCTTACAACCCCCGTCATATATCTGCACTAGTGTTCTCTAATCCCAAACACCACCTCATAACTCCCACCCAACTTAGAGACACACAGATGTTAGTCGCGTATCTACAACAATTTTTCTGGAATTCCTTTCTGAAAGCCCTTGAGAACCTAGCTTTGGTAGTAATGGTGTTCCTACCCCTGCTCGTTTTTGTTCAGATAACGAGTATTATATCCGCCATAATGAACTCAAACCTTCGGATAGGTACTCGAGAATGTTGATCTCGGAGGTGAATATTCACCTCAATATTTGAACCCCTATCATCCAATGGATTTTGAGAACTTTCATCGTCCGAGAAGCTATCATCTTTTGAACATGAGCCAATATTTTAAATGGACTTTAATCGCATTCAATGTTCGAAACAGCACTTGAGATTCGAGAATTTCTCTTTGTGGCCCGGGTTGAATAGGTTCTTCCCATCCATATAGTTAGGTGGAATACCTGTTTTCCCTTTTTACAATTTCCATCTCAGCTGGTGAAACATAGCAGCCTGTGACTACAGCTTCACTATTACTGATGAGAACTGAAACGCCTTAACAGAATACAAAAATAAACAATCCGGATAGATACGAGGTTAATGTAGATCTAGCACTCCCGAGTCCTCTCTTCAAGTCTAAACCAAGGCGAAACATCTTGTACTTGTTCCGATCTTCAGGAAACATAGACACATGACTGTATTTCTGCCTTATGCGTCTAGCTTATTAACGTGAAGACCCTCGTTGTCCACATGATCATGAACAGACAAAAGAATTCGCGAAGCAATAACCTTACCCACCTGCTCGCCCACCCATTTCATAAAAGTTGGATGAAATATGACCTCATTAAACAGATTAATGTGGAGAGTTATAGGCTAGCTGGCGATGTATGGTCAAGATTGGTAACGATTCTAACGAATACCGTTGAACGGTTGAAGTTGTTGATCCATATCAACCCAAGAGAGTACAATCTTTATTAATAGGGTGAACACGGTTCTCCAGCTCCAATCTTCATATTCCAAAGGTCTTTTGTGGAGTAAATGGATTCCGATGTTCATCACAGCTGAAACTTTGAAATATTCTAAAATAAAACGATTGATAAGAAGAAAAGGAGGATTCGTTCTTACTCAATCCTAAGAGATGATAGATCCAGCATACAAGCACGTGATTCCATCAACGTAATTACCTTAGTAGTAAGCTCTCAATCGCAAGATCGTTCTATGGTCCGCGTACCTTAAACTCCTTGTCATCCGCGTATATCAATGAAGGACGACAACACATAGCCTTCCTTCAATATCACCAATCAACATCGTATTCAATCACACAGCAATACTACTAATTGACAGGAAAATACAGACGCCGAGTCTTTTTAGTTTCATTTTTCTTATCATATGAATAACTATCTCACCGCGTGGGATCCACAATTTGACAATCACGGCCATTCAGGGTCTCGGTGTTAGTGACGTGACATCTCATCCACTTCTTGAACTTCACCCTACCCTACCCCGACTTTTCCCCCACCAATCCAACTCCGCGCGGTTTGGGCTGCTGCTACAGCTCAATTACCTTCAACATTCCTTCCCCAAAATCATCTCGTCGCCCGGCGAACATACCATTACAATCATTGTCCACAGCAGGTCGATCAAACCCTAGTAAAGGATTGCTGGCCTCGGACGAGAAGCAGGGTCGGCGGTCTTCCCTTTCGCGCTCATCGTCACCTGGTTCCGAATTTTCGTGGAGTGACACAGGTGACCTCGCAGAGCAACTTGCAGACGAGGAAGACCCGTTACAAATTCGATTACGAGCATCCCTTGACGAAGAGGTTTTTGGTAGCTCTTCCAAGAGAAAGACGAGAAGAAGAGTTCGACACAACGACGATAACAACAACAAGCAAGAGAAGCACTACAATCCTGGACTTGCTAAAGAGGATATCGAAATTCCGGATCCCGGCCCTCGACGTATAAGTAGAGCTGAGCATATTCTAGCCGCAATCATGTCGGGAGGTGAGAGGCAGATGCATGGCCTAACCGGCCGGCCATTAGTGTAAGGAAGGGTCTTGATTGATATACTTTGCGATTGGAACTGACGATGAAGCAGGTATTTTACTAGTATTTTTGTATCATTAGGTGTTTTCTTGTTTGGGTATGATCAAGGAGTTATGTCTGGCATTATCACGTATGTATTCCTCTACCTACCTAGACCTCCACTTCTAGGCTAACTGCTTCATAGTGGTCCTTACTTCAAGGATTATTTTAATCAGCCTTCCCGAGCGGAGGTCGGTACCATGGTTGCTATCTTGGAAATCGGCGCATTTATTTCATCTCTCGTTGTTGGGAAGGTTGGTGACATAATAGGGCGAAGAAAGACAATTTTATATGGGTCCTGCATCTTCTTCATCGGAGGCGCGCTTCAGACACTGGCTACTGGCATGCCTATGATGCTTCTTGGTCGTATAATTGCAGGTGTCGGTGTTGGTATGCTATCAACGATTGTGCCCATATACCAGTCTGAGATATCGCCTCCACACAACCGCGGAAAGCTTGCTTGTATTGAATTCTCAGGCAACATCACAGGATATGCCACCTCAGTATGGGTGGACTATTTCTGCAGTTACATAAAGGGGCATATGTCATGGAGAATACCTCTGCTAATGCAATGCGTCATGGGTGCACTTTTGGGTATTGGAAGTTTGATCATTGTCGAGTCACCAAGGTATGTATTCTTGGTTGCATAAATGCGCGTGCGACTAATTATTCCAATTAGATGGCTTTTGGATAACGACCACGACGAAGAAGGTATGGTAGTTATTGCCAATCTTTATGGCGGTGGTGACATCCACAACCAGAAAGCACGAGAAGAATATCGGGAAATCAAGATGAATGTATTGATGGCTCGCCAAGAGGGCGAAAAATCTTATAAAGATATGTTTCGACGATATCGTACTCGAGTCTTTATCGCCATGTCGGCGCAGGCTTTTGCTCAACTCAACGGCATCAATGTCATTTCATACTATGCTCCACTTGTCTTCGAATCCGCAGGCTGGATGGGTCGTAAGGCAATTTTGATGACGGGCATTAACGCTATCACGTATTTCTTGTGTACCATACCGCCCTGGTATCTCGTAGACCGCTGGGGTCGACGCTTCATTCTGCTCAGTGGTGCAATCGCTATGGTTATATCTTTATCCGCTATCTCTTACTTCTTGTTCTTGGACATCAAGTCTACACCTACCTTGGTCGTCATATTTGTTATGATATATAATGGAGCTTTTGGATTTAGTTGGGGGCCAATTCCATGGCTTTACCCACCCGAAATTCTCCCCCTCAGTATTCGATCCAAAGGAGCCAGTCTGTCAACTGCCACGAACTGGGCTTTCAATTGGCTTGTTGGAGAAATGACACCTATCCTGCAGGAATTGATCACATGGCGGTTGTACTTGGTTCATGCCTTCTTTTGTGCGACAAGTTTTGTTGTTGGTAAGATTACTCTTGTTTCTCAATATATTCAAATACTAACAGTTTGTAGTATACTTCATTTATCCCGAGACAGCTGGTGTACGATTGGAAGATATGGATATGATCTTCGGTGACGCGACCACGGCAATGCCCACGCCAGCAACCAGGGCCGAGACTGGCTCATTGATGGGCATTAGTTCGCCTGTCCCTTCTGTTGATCTGAGACGTGGATATGGAGGGCCAAATGGCATTGGACCTTCAAGCGCCATTCCGGGTCTTGATATCGATCCGCCCAATGTCTCTATCGTCAATGGTAAACCTCAATATGGGGCAGATGAAGAGTCCGGAGAAGGCGTTGGGGGGTGGATCTCACGTATGGTTAACAGAAACAAGGGTGAAGGAGATAGCATCAAAAGCGGAAAGTATAAGCCATTAGATCAAGAGGAAGAATGAGCGGCGTTATCTGTTAAGACAGTAGATCGGAATTAGCAACAGCGGGCGCGTATGGAAGCTCGAAGGAGAGTGTAATACCAGTGCCATCCAGCGCACATATAGAATGTGAATTTATTGAATTTTGTAGATTATTCTTAATGACTATGTGTTTTACATTGTTTATGAGGGACTCGAGATCTAAAATTCAAATCTACTGGCGAACTGTTCATTGAATGGAAAAGAGTCCGAGAAACTTTGTTGACGAGTACTTGGTGGCCCCCCCTGTTCGCACGTTTCGTCTGACGTTGACAGCCCTTTAAAGACCAGAACACAACTTACACAAGCTCTGTTTTGCAACTCAAAGTCCAAGATAAAAACGTGCGTATTTGGAACAAATTGTACCCTTGTAAAAAAGCTTGAATACAATATTTTATTTCAATTTAATCATGGGCGTTAATTTGATACACATTGTCATTGTCATTGATAGAGTAAGATCTTACATAGAAATTTGGAACAAAGATACAACAGATAGGTCGAAAAACTCAAACTTGCTTCAGCCTCGTCAGCCCCAGAAGGACAGATTTTCGGGTATCCATTATGTATGTGGTGGTGCACTAAATTTAGATTCCCAATTGATTTCAAGCAAGGTAGACTTTAGTATAATCTTTTTGAGCTCAACTCCTTTTTACAAACTTTCACAAGGGATTACCTTCTCTTCATCTGCGAATCTCATCCTAGAATCTGCGGAGAAATGAGAGACTTTGTTAATTAATATATCCTCCCTTCGATTCTTCGACATTTCCTGGACACTCTTTTAAGTTGTGACTTTTGACACCCACACCCACAGCCGCATCAACCCCGGGCCACGAACTTTAAGCTGCTATTAATCGCAGATCATAAGATATTGAAAGTCATTTTGGGAGATACGTAATAGGGAGGGAAGAAGCTTCTCTCTTCGAAAACTCTCGCAGATACTCGAGATGGCTTCCGACAAGGCAGCTGTTGCTTCGGGTGCGGATCATACTCAAACAACTCGTCGACGTAATGTACCATCATCCAATGGTAGTCTTGTAGACACAGTGGAGATCGATGACAAGAAGACACAAGTCAAGAAGGTGAGCAGACCAGCTTAAGCTTCCTCTCAATACTTTTGGTGACAATGGACTGATAAAGGCAATTCATGACAGGGAAAGAATTCTATAGTACAGTTCCTTGACGAGTGGGAGTTCTTAATTGCACCACTGGTTTTTACAATATTCGCGTTCTTCACTAGATTATACAAGATTGGCCTTTCGCCTATTGTTACTTGGGATGAAGCCCAGTAAGCATATTCTTTATATTCATAACTTTTGGATATTTTGTACTGATCATGACGGATATAGTTTTGGAAAATTTGGATCTCATTACATCAAACGAGAATTCTACTTCGATGTCCACCCTCCTCTTGGAAAGATGCTGGTTGGCCTTTCCGGATACCTCGCAGGTTACAATGGATCTTTCGAATTTAAGTCCGGAGAGCAATACCCCGAGGATGTCAATTACACCTTTATGCGTGCCTTCAATGCCTTCTTCGGTGCCGTCACCATCCCCTTAGCTTACTTCACTGCTCGCGAATTGAACTTTAAGAGACCAGCTGTATGGTTCGTCACATTGATGGTTTTGTGCGAGAACTCCTACACAACAATCAGTCGTTTCATTCTCTTGGATTCTATGCTTCTATGTTTTACATTTACAACAGTTCTCTGTTGGGCTAGGTTCCACAATCTCCAAAATCAGAGTTGGACTGCTGAATGGTTCGCATGGCTCATTTTGACTGGTATAAGCATTGGATGTGTTTGCAGTGTCAAGATGGTTGGACTTTTCTGCACAGCCATGGTTGGAATTTATACAATTGAGGATTTGTGGAACAAGTTTGGCAATACCAAAATGCCAAAGGTAAACTCAAGTCAAATTACTTGGCTGGTTGATTGTCTTGCTAACATAACTATAGGTCGAACTTGCGGCGCATGTCGGTATCAGAGTAATTGCTTTGATCGTAATTCCCGTACTCGTTTACATGTTCTCCTTTGCTCTTCACTTCGCCATTTTGGAAAACAGCGGACCCGGTGATGCTCAAATGAGCTCCCTATTTCAGGCCAATCTGAAAGGAACTGAAGTCGGAAAGGATAGTCCACTTGAGATTGCATATGGATCTCGAGCTACTATCAAGAATATGGGATACGGCGGTGGTCTTCTCCACTCTCACATTCAGACCTATCCTGAAGGGTCCAATCAACAACAAATTACTTGCTACCACCACAAAGATGCTAACAACGAATGGTGGTTCTATCCTAATCGCTCTCAACCAGAATTTGATCCTGAGGCACCACTTAGATACGTTGCCGATGGCGATGTTCTGCGCTTTGTTCATTCACAAACCGGCCGCAATCTTCACTCACATGATGTATCAGCACCTATTACAAAGGCCGATAAGGAAGTCTCATGTTACGGAAATACTACTGTTGGTGACGAAAAAGATCACTGGACCATGGAAGTTGTCAAGGATGTTTCCTCAAACGACCGAAGCAAAATTAGAACATTGACTACTTCTTTCCGACTCAAGCACACAAGTTTAGGATGCTACTTGCGAGCTGGTAATGTTAACTTGCCACAATGGGGTTTCAAGCAAATCGAAGTCACTTGCACCAAGGATAACAACCCCAAGGATGTATATACTCACTGGAACGTAGAAGCCCACTGGAACGATAAATGTACGTTGATCGATTCAATTAATGCAGAACCTACTGACCAGATATATAGTACCTGCTGCTGATGCTGGAGCTTATAGGTCTCCTTTCATTCACGACTTCATTCATTTGAATGTTGCCATGATGACTTCAAATAACGCACTTGTGCCAGATCCTGACAAGCAGGATGATCTAGCGTCTTACTTCTGGCAATGGCCAATTCTCAACGTAGGATTAAGAATGTGTGGATGGGATGACACTATTGTCAAATATTTCCTCCTAGGAAACCCTCTCGTATACTGGGGTTCCACCGCCTCCCTTGGCGTCTTGGGTCTCCTTGTTCTTTGGTACCTCATCAGATGGCAACGCGGATACGACGAGCTCAAACAAACTGATATTGACCAAATCCATTACGCTGGCTTGTACCCAGTTCTCGGATGGTTCCTCCATTATATGCCATTCGTCGCCATGGCTCGTGTGACTTATGTTCATCATTACTACCCAGCTCTCTATTTCGCCATCTTGACTTTTGGTTTCTGCTCGGATTGGATGTTAAGGAATCAAGTTAAGACGTTGCAATACGCTATCTATGGTGTTTTGTATGGCTTGACGATTGCACTTTATATCTTCTTTATGCCTATCTCATGGGGTATGGTGGGGCCCAATAAGGAATACTCTAGGTTGAAGTGGTTTGATAGTTGGAGAGTTACGGATTAAAGGGTGGCTTTAAAGGGCTATTGAGAGGGGGGTGGTCAAATATCGCAATACTTTTTTTATGGGGAGGCAATTTTAAAAGGTTGGGGCAGATGAATGTATGGGTCGAAGACGATCTCAGGAAGGGGACGGGAACGGGAAATCTGGGATGGGAAAAATTCGCATAGTAAGAGGGTTGGCGTGACTGATTCTGATACGAATTTCTACTTTACTTTGCAGATACATATTTGTAACAAAATCTTGATTTTTTTGTCTCTCCTCTGTCTTATTTTGCAAGATTCTGATTCCGATGTCGTGTTGTGTTATATGTATGTTTGTATTTGTTGGAATATCATATGGAAGCGTAGTCATCAATATGTAGTGGTGTGTATGTATGATATTATTGTACTATGGTGGAGTGGTGGAGCCTCATATATTGAGGTTATCCCTAGCGTAGAATAGCTGACTGAGCAATTTCCAACAGTACCTATTGTATGAAAATATTTTGAATAGATGTATGGATGAATCACGGATGGATAGTTATGAATGACTTGTGAATAGCTATGAGTGGATGAACAAAGCAAGGAGGGNGGGGGGGGGATTTCTCATGCAAATATCATGATGTATGTATGGATAGTTTATATATATATGAGGATTTGTTGATTGAGGGATTGTATATGTATATGTGATTTTTCGGTGATTGGTAGTGGTGATTGGTAGTGGTGATTGGTAGTGGTGATTGGTAGTGGTGATTGGTACGGGTAATGGTGTTTGTATGAAGAATTGAGATTATGAGAGGGGGAGGGGAGGTGAAGAGGTGAAGAGGCTGATAGTATAGTAGGCACTTTAGATGATCTGTATATTTCGGAGCAGGTTATGAATTGTTACTGGTAGTGGTGATGAAGATAAGGTATGTTTTATCATGTTTTAATGCTTTGGTGCTTTGGTGCTTTGGTGCTTTGGTGCTTGGACAGTAGGATGATATAGAGGCAACTTGTACTGCTAGGGATGCTATGTGCGAGGACTATGATATGATATGATGATTGGGGATTGGGGATTGGGGATTGAAACGCGGGGTTAGAGGGATAGGGGAGAGACAGGGGATATGGAGGATGGAAGGTGGAAGATGAAAGGGGGATGGAGTATGGAGGATGGAGAGAGAGGTGAATGTTAACTTTGTGATGTCTGACTCTGATGCAATCTTGTGAAATAAGAGAAGGTCCTGTAGGCGAGTGCTAATTTTGCTGGTGGGAGAGAGGAGGAG
>NGKI01000009.1:747766-774450 GCA_002162615.1 Myriosclerotinia duriaeana
TGGGGGGTGAAGTTTGATGTTGATGTTGATACCGTATTTGAATTCTGCATCGCTCACACACATAGTTACAAGGTTAAAATTAAGGCTACAGATGTTGTCAACATTGCTGGAAAAAACGATCCGAACGGGCCCTTGGTATGCTAGGTATGGCGTAAGCGATGAACTGGTACAGGTAGATGCAGAAAAACATATATTGGCATTTCGATTTTCAACGTTACTATAGTAGTTGGTATGTATGTATGTATGAATAGGAAGTGACACTGTGTGTATACCATATCGTAAGACTAACCAACACTAAGTAATCGCTACGTATCCTACTCTACTCAGCATCTAATTCCTTTCATCTTCATCCACTCCATCCCCGGATTACTTAACCGTTCTTGGAATTACTAAATATATAACAGTGCATAACAGCGCATATTAATACATAGCGTCGAATTTCGGAAGAGTTCCCGAAGTATACTTATTATAAACCATCACAATCCTACAGTACCGGTACATGTAGAGTTCGAAACTACCGAAAGAAACGACTGGGGATGAGTAAGGAGAAAGCACAGGACTCGGATGGGTAAATTTGGTTTGAGCAGTGGAAGATTTGATTGACTTGTAAATTTATGTTCCCCATGGAGGTGTGCGACGCAACATGATACTTGTGAAACCAATCTTCCTGATCTTTATGAGGGGGATGATGCAAGCCACATCGAAATTTGCTTCATTTGTACATGGGATGGTGTGGGCACTAGATGGGGGTGGGAGAGGGGAAGATGGGATAGTTTGTGTGGGATGGGACTTGGATGGGACTAGAGGTCGAGGCCAAGGTCGAGGTCGGCAGTGACTGATGTGGAGAAGAAGGGATGATTGCGATTGGTGAGTTGCAAAGCATTCGCTTAGTACATTTTGCGGTTTTGAGGTACCTAGGTAGTAAAAAGCGGTTGAAAGAAGGTTCAAAAAACGGTCGCACAATGAAGGGGTTCATGCATGAAAGGACGATGAAGGAAAAAACACATAAATAAATAGTGAAGATCTTCAGGAGTTAGAAATTAAAATTTAACGCTGTACACCAACCCGTTTTGTCATACATTACTTGTACCTTGCAGTATTGCAGAAGCGCGCTGTTCATCTGAAGATTATTTCTCTTTCTGCGATTAAATCTGCAATTGGATTAGGAGATAATGCAAGCAGCTTCTTCACGTATCTGCACACAGTGCACAGTATGCACATGTGGAGAGAGATATATGCATGTATCTGGATATGTATAAGCGGTACCACGCTGCATATGTGTAGAGAACCGAGATTGGAAGTTGATGTGATTGTTTGGAATCGTCGATGAGATATTGCGCTAGTTACTCTGTGAATACATGGCATTGTTTTGATGACTGTCTTGAGTCTTGAGTCTTGATCTAGATGATGATGATCGAGATTCCTTATTTGTAGAATTGGAAGTTGAGGACATGAGTTTAGAGAATAGAATTGTCGATGACGTGTTGTGCTACACAAACTAGCAAGAGAGTTATCCAGAAGATGATTGAGAATCATGATTTATAGATTTGTTTCTCTCTCTTACTCAGTGAAGGGATTGGTATACAGTAGTATTATAATGGCGTGTCTTGAAGGTTTAATACTATAGTTCATACATATCAATAAAAAGCTATATTACTTTTGTAAGTATTATATCAACAAAGATATACTGAAATAGTGGAATTCAAACTAAAATGTAATATATTCACCGAATTTTGAAATGTATTTTAGAAACGTAAACTCTAAAACGTTCGAATTAGACAACCATGAAACATTTCAATCTTTATTTTGTATATCTGTATCTTTTCAGTAGTAATCAATATTATCAAAATATAAAATGATTTTAGTAATATGAAATCTAATACTGCATATTAACATAAGTCAAAGACTTTGAAATTTATTATTATAATAGGGCGTATTCGAAATACTGAAAATACTAATGCCTACATTGCTTTTGTTAAGTGTTAACCATGATAGGTGGATTAATTCAGGTGCTCGCTGGCAGAGAATTGGAACGGGTATGCATTGCTGTCGGTTGAGTTTGTGGTTATGCTGCGATGGAGACCATGCAGAGGAGGTTCTGGATCGAGACTCGATTGATGGGCTTGATAGCGAATTCTTTGGCAGATTTATGCTAATCCATTACACTGCACTGCAGCAGCCAGTCAAATAGTAGGATGAAGCGTGGCTCTATGCTCTTCACTAGCCATGGATAAAAAAAAAGTATCTGATGGCCATCGTAGCCATCGTAACCTTTCAGTAACCTTCCAGTAGAAGTATCATCACGTCCATATGCGGGGATCGGTCGGTCTAGATCTTGGGGAGAATGAAAAGCTGAAGAGTAGGGAAACGAGTGGCGTAGGGAATAAAGTGGGGAGCAGTTTGCAAATGGAAGAAGGGTGGGTTGCAGTGAAGAATTCGTGCGTTTGGTATTCGTGAGCCGTCTATTGCCAGGCAAGCCACCCGTACCGAAATGCCCAAGTTCCCGTCGAAGATCTCCTACTATTTTGAGAACCGTGTGGTTATTATTGTTAGGTAATGTTCTAATTGGCAAAGCATCCATGTAAATGTGAAAGATCAGTCGAATTAGGAGGCATGATGACTGAAATACAACCGACCTCGTCACACTGAGAAGTGACTAAAACAAACGCACACTCTAGAAGGCAAAGAAACAGTACCGTTCTTTTTTTTGAACAATGGGACAATATCAATGCAGGGTGAACTTGAACAGGTACCTATGATGAAGCTTCAAATGACTTTGAGCGTTGATAGAATGGCGTAGAGGATATGGGATATGCAGAGATTTCCCATTCTGATGCTTGATTTACCCAGGATCCATATTTTGTCTCTCCGGGGGCTAGGATTCAATATCTGAAGGCATAATTAAGGATGATATTGTAGTAATGGACGTATGTCATCTCGTAGTTCCGATAACTACCCATTTCCATTGCAAACGTCTGAATGTTCATATGGGAATGAGTAATGCTTTTGATGATATGAAAACTTCAGACGGATACTATACAACATCTGGAAATCTAACACACTCAAACCAGGTAGAATAGTGTTGACTCCTTGTAGGAGACTACGAACCACGTTTTAGACCCTATTATTGGCCAAGAATGATCTTCGGCCAAGGCAGTTTGACCATTGTCGTATGCAGAATACACAATTCGGCTCGGGTCTGAAAGACGCAAGAAAGCAGATTGTTTTAACCGTGATGATTGTATCGATCTAGAGTGCTCCATGGCAAAGCACTCATTGACCTCAGGCGATTCACTTGGCCTTTAGCGAGTGTGAATTGGGCATAATAGACCCAAGCTCAGTAGTTATTGGTATAATGCAGAAGCCAATATTATACAGCATATCTTGGGAGCTACTCAGCCGAACTTTTTTCTAACTCTAATTCGTCCAAGCCAAATTCAAATGCTTGTGTGCGTGGGGTGGAAATCACGTTTATTACACGTGATCTATTATTCTGTGAGGTCAATCGTATAAGGGTTTGCTTCCCTCGGGTCAACTCCCAAGCAACTCTAACTTGGCAATGATACTTTGTGGTAGAGGTACAATAATAGACCAAAATAGAGGGGCCTGCAGGATTGATTGAGTACCAGAATGCTACGGTATGGGAACACTCGGATAATGTATATTCCTTGATATCAATTGATAAGAGGGCGTTCTGAAACGCGTACCCACATAACGGCCTGCATGAGGAATGAATGGAAAGCCATCATAAAATGCTAGGATCCATAGAGATTCATGGGTTCTCCCTATTCAGATTGCAATTTTCCTTCAGTCTGGAAGAGTCAAAAAACAATGATCAATATCAAAATTTGGTCCTTGGCTCACCCCCCTGCCCCCCCCCGTAAAGCCACTGACAAGAGGATTAGGACAGCCTGCGAACTGAGCCAGAGCCCCTCAAAGATATTACAGCATGCGATAAGCCAATGCAAGATAAATAGAAAGTACACTCGTCCCAATGTAAACGTCGTCATTCAAACATGCCCTTGCTTCAGAAGAGTAAAAAGGGGCGAACCTTTCCCCATGAAATGAAGTCAATGACATAAACGCTTTGATTCCATCCATAGAACACTTCTGGAGCCCCTCAATCAAACTTTTGACGACCCCCATGAAAATGGTTGGAAGTTGGGGGTAAAGCAGATCATACCATGTATATGTAAATACATACCTTGGCGCGCATCCACGAATGAGAGGGAAGTAGGCTCGGTAGGGAAGAATCGGCACGTCCTTTATCTTCTTTGCTTGACAAGTAAGTAAAGTTGGACAAATTTTCGGATGTTTTAACTTTTCAAGTCGTACAGAGTACAGAGTGATGCTCTGTTCTGTTTCTAAAGGTCTTTGAGGTCCGTAATCGCAATCGTGCAGCAGTGCCCTTCCTTCCTTCCTTTGACATCTGAGATCTCCGCTTGTTCGTTAAATTTTGGATAGTTGGACCTTGCTCGCATGTTATTCATGCAACTAACTTTATACCATCCTACCTCTTCTTTCACCCAGTTCCAGTTTTCAATGATAAACTGTCTCCCTGTCGATTAGTTTTCTGTGCGTGCGTTGGTGCGTTGTTTGCTTCCAGGTCCTGTGTTCAGTTGCTGATGAAAGCAAAAGCATGAAATGCAGAAAGGATCCATGTGTATGTAGTATGTAGTATGAGGTAGTGAAGTATGTGTAGTATGTGTAGTATGGAAATATGAAATATGAAGTATGAAGTATGAAGTATGATATTTGAATCTTCATCAGGAAGTTTGTGTGAGGGACACGAAAGTGTGTATGTACCTACCTACTGTATGTTGTGACCTTATTGGGGAAAGAGATTTTGGCGAGATATAGAGATGATAATTGGTAGAAACATCACATCACCGCCAGTTGATCCATCCTCGAAATATGTAAAAATTCCAACCCACCTGGGGCAGCCAGCATTCACTCCTCCATTGACACCTGGAACTTACTCATACTGCCTCTCTCTCTATACCTAGGTATTCACTTCAATTGTTATCTCTTCCCCCTCTCTTCCCTTCCTCTTCAGACCAACAAGAACTTATTTGAGTAAAAAGTTCTTCAGCTTGACTTCCTTTCGAATTCCTCTCCCTCTCCCTTAACCTTGGCGTACTGAGGTTTTCAAACGATCTTCATTGGAAACTTCTGCCTGAGGATTACTAAGTACCGATCAACTCCGACCAAATTGGTTCAGTGCAGCAGCAGTTATTGTACTCCACTTGGTGGTTTTCAAAGTACTTACAATCCGTATTCTGTACCTTTTGCCTTTTCCACAAATTATTACTCAATTTACATCCAATTTACCCATTTGACTGATACTGCACTGATACTGCTTTCAACCCAGTAATCACATATCGCCCAGGTAAATCTTACTGGGCTTCTTACTTCCTGTCGGTTGACGCACACCTCACTTGGCCAACAACCATCTTCGTCCGACTCCATACGCCCGCATCCATTTCATCCCATTACATATATTTGGAGCGCAGCGCATAATGTTTCAATAGTATTGATATATTGGGATAGACATCATTGCCAGGCCGATTATATTGCGCCCAGGATTTGGGCAGCCGCTGCGGACTAGGGCTTGACAGAATCTCTACCACCTAAGGAAATACGGTACATTCGAAGACCCTTGTTTCTACTTTGAAGAAACCATGCAGTCAATATCAGATTCTTTATCTGCAAGCTCGCCGCCGTTCATCCTCAATTCAGACATGTCGGGAGTGGATTCCGATCCCGATTTCGAATTTCTCGACAATTCACATTTGCCCTTTGAGGCAACGTATAGTTCAAACAATCTCTTCGAGGAATTCTCACACGACTCACCCCCATACTATTCGGCATATGCAACACCAAGTGTTGCCGGCCATAAAAGTCCCGAGCAGCCGTCCTTCATTAACACGACTGTACTGCAGGCGCCTTTGTCAGCCCCATCGACAGCCTCACCGGCTGGCTCATCCCATAGCTCTACGTCTGACTCGATGGAATATAGCAACAGAAAGTCTAGTTCCGATTCGTCTCGGTCTGCTTTAAATTCAGGGGCCGCAATGATGGAGGGTGACATAGATATGAGAGATTGGAAAGGCGACGTTGTGATCAAGGGCGAAAGCATGTCGAATTTTGGTGACTATGCTGGAAACGGAACCGTCAATCCGTCCGCAATGGTTAACAATTTTGGATTCAATGATAAGAGCATGGAAAATGATTTTGACTTCGACAGTGCGTCGAGTAGTCCCTGTCCTTTTGCCATAACAATGGATATGGAATCACCAGAAATGTCAACTATAAAGCATGATACCCCCCGAAAGATATCGCCAATGGTCAGGAAGAAACTCAGGAATCACAATAAATCAAATTCTGTCAGTAAATTATTGTTATTCACCATCACTTTATCAATATAAAACGTACTAATTTATCTACCAATTATAGCAACATTCGGTTGTTCACTCTACAAATGGATATCATGTGGGATCAAGGGAAGCGTCACCCTTGTCTGTAACTTCGACAAGTCAAGCATCGTCACCTGCACATCATATGTTTACCAACTCTCCCTCTCCCAATGTTGGATTGGAATTCATTACTGGTACAATGCCGCCCAACGTGGCTCACGGCCTTCCGCCCTGGACAAGTGCCATGGAAATATCTCCTAAAATGATGAGAAATCAAGCCCAATTTAATCCAATATCGTTCCAAAACACACCTCAATATACGAACCGTCAGAATCCGGGTGCATCATATTCAAGACCGATTTTGACAATACATCCTACCCCATTGAAGTCGCGAGTTGAGACTCAAATTCCCATCAAAATGACACTTTTCCCCGTTCCACAAGGTGTTACAAAGCTTCATTTGCCCACACATACTATCTCAAAACCCAAACTTCTCGTCAAACCTACACCGGAACGCTCACCTGACACTTTGGAGCTGTATACGATGCTGGTCTGTTCCAGTGCAATGGAAACCCCCGAGATTCTACGAAAGGCTTTGGAAAGAGCAGCAGCCCCTGAAGTGTCTCCAATTCAGTCCTCAGATAGTGGATCCGATGAGGAGAATGACAGAAAACCGTTAAACGGAGGCGAAGTTCTGATCTGTAGCGGTTGCATTACGCGTGAGAGAAAAAGAGCCGCTCGAAAGAAGGTAAAGAAGGTTGAGGAAGAAGAATCATGGCATAAAGATGAGGCCAAGCGAGTTATTGTGTTCAACACTCATGAGATTAAAGATTGGCAATCACCCACAAGTCAGCCTCCCTCAGAAGCCACGGGTGACCGACCTGAGCCTATAGTACCTGATGGTGCTCTGCAGGTCGATGCTCCTATGCGAATTGCATGTTATTGCCGACATCAAAATGAAAAAGTTGGCTTTCGGGTAATATTTACCATCAAGGATTACCAAGACCGCCTGATTGCACAAGCAATCACCTCTTCAATCATGATTACAGATGATCACAAGACGCATAACATGCTACCAATATCTGGGCAGGTATCTGGTGCGCCTGATGGACCAATGTTCCCAGGGTCGACTCCATATCCCAATGAAAGAAATTTCGATATGTCTTCTGGTCCTGTTCCCGGCATGCCTCCTTTCCGTGTTTCGCCATCCGCCTCGGATCCCCAGAACCTACCACAGAATTTCATGCCATACCCACAGCCAATGAGTTATCCACCGCCTAATCCACCTCAAGCAATATCAACTGCAATCACGCCTCAACATCCATCGCCACAAGCATCGCCTCCAACTCCCTCTGGCCCTCCACTGTCCAAGAAACGCAAAGCCAGTTCTTCTGGTAAGGTTCCCAACGGTTTAGCAATGACAAAATTGGAGACAGGGCAACCAGGAATGAGCATTGGATCTTTTGTTCCTATTAGCGCGAACACTTCTACTATACCATCACCGTTTACACCAAACCTTCCTAATTTTCCAACAAATGAACAGCCATTTGTGCAACCTGCTCCTCCAATGCAACATATACCAACGCATTTCAACACAGGACCTCCTACGCCAAATAGCACTGATCAATTATTTATTCCCCATGGTCATCAATCCCAACCAATAGATAATTTGGCCATGCATCAACTATATTCTGCGCCCCCTTCGGCGCATCCTAGTCGAGTTCCAAGTCCTAATGGTATGCGCAATAGCGTCCAAGTTTATCAGCAACAACAGCAACAAGCTCATATGGCACAAGCGGTGGCAAATGGAATATATGGCATGCCCCTGACTCTGAGTCCACAGAGGCCACCTGTGATCCATAAACTGATACCGAACGAGGGGCCGAAGGCTGGAGGAATAGAAGTCACCTGTTTGGGAAGCGGATTTTGTCAAGGGTTGGAAGTCATGTTCGGCGATGCTAAGGCAACAACAACAACATTCTGGGGCGAGACATCTCTAGTATGTCTTTTGCCGCCTTCCGCCATTGCAGGAACCGTACCTGTCACATTCAAACATCAGCATCAACAAAGGCAGCAATATCCAACACCACCAATGCCAAAACAAACTGCGTTCTTTAAATATGTGGATGATGATGAGCAACAGATCATTAGAACAGCATTAGCTGTACTGGGCCACAAGATGACTGGAAAAATGGAGGACGTACGCGATCTTGCACGAAGAATTGTGGATGGTCCTTGGGGAGCACCGTCAGGTCAATCCCCGCCTGGCGGGGGTGGATCCTCACAGCACGGGGGTGGATTCAATGCGGCAAGTTTTGGCGTCGATGTTGAAGCAACGCTATTGAGATGTCTAGATCTTATTGATCTTGACGACAGTCCAACCAAGCCGCGTTTCAACCTGCGTAGAACTTCTGGGCAAACAATGCTTCACCTAGCTTGTTCATTGGGACTTCACCGCTTTGTCGCGGCTTTGTTGGCACGAAACGTGAATTGCGAACCACGAGACAAGGGTGGATTTACTCCTATGCATTTCGCTGCTCTTCATAATCATCCACAGATTGTCCGGCGCCTCATCCTCAGTGGTGCTGATCCGTTGATTAGAAGTCTCCAAGGATATGCTCCTGCGGATATGACGTCTTCCGAGGAGGTCCATCGTGCTGTTCGCAGAGTAGAACATCATTCGAGAACACGAAGCGGTTCTTCATTGAAAAGCAGAACCAGCAGTGCCACATCATTACGATCGTTATGGCAACCACCAAATGCAGAAATACCTAATGAAAGTGGCATTAGTGATAGTGACGACGAGGGTGACGACGAATACGAAGACGAGGATGCTGATGCTGATACTGATTCTGCTACCAATGGTACATTCCCGATGCGAAACAGACAATCTGGGGGATCAACCACAAAGAAGATATTGAGCGAAACTATTGAGACAACCAAAACTCCTGTTTTGGAACTTTCTGAAGTCGAAGCAGATGAAGGCATGGCTTCTCCAACAATGGCAATGACCGCGTTCCGGGACCAGATGGTAGCACAATTTACTGCTCACGTGCAGCATCTACAACAAAGCTTCCACAATGGTATGCAACTTGGCCTTCCAAACCTGCCACAAATGCCACAGATGCCACAAATGCCACAAATGCCCACACTTGCAAACCTTCCAGACTATCAAGCTTATCTACCAAGCCCAATGGCCCGCCGCATCGGCAGTCGTCCAGAAAGTCCCAACCGTCAAGATGGCGCTAAGGAACAAGGTAACAAGTGGTGGGATCTTTTCTCCAGCAACGTAACTGCAGCACCACCCGCCTATGAAGACATCTTTCCACAAAACGATTTGGATATGAAACGAGCTTCCGCAGAACAAGCCGTTGCAGATACCATTGCGGATGAGAAATGTGCTCAAATCTTCGATCAAACGAAGACCCAAGTTGCAACATCTACGTCTGTAGCTCGGGCAGAAAGTTCGACGACTGCTGCGCAAAGAAAACTAATGCCTATGGGCACCCTTAGAATTGGTGGAAAGGAAGTAGTTACCGTGGAACAACAGAACCAGATACAATTGCTACGTCAGGAGAAATTGAAGAGGGTCAGGAGCGATTGGAATCTTTTCTTCATCTGGGTATGTTCTTATTATTGTTCTTTTATCTTGTCCTTTTGTCTTGCACTCAAGATTTCTAGCATACTAATAAAACTCCACACAGATCCCCCTCCTCGTCATCATGATGCTCGCCACAGTCCAGACTCGCATCCCCGCCGCCGTTTGGTGGTCCCGCGCCTCTAATATCTTCACTTCTCTTACAAATCAAAATCAAAATCAGGGGCGCGTGATGGAAGTTCTATAGTTGCTCTTAAGAATTATATCATCTTCCTGACACCTTACGCTCGTTTACTTTTAGCGCTCTTTTACCTTTTTTATTCATTTTACTTGGCTTGTTGCCCTTCATCTTGCTTATACCAATGCATGAACGCTTCTTCTTCTTCTTCTTCTTCTTCTGCGTTTTAGCGTCTCATGTTCATGATGATGGGATTTGATGGTATGGTGGTGCTGAGGGTTGGTTGGTTCCTGGGCTGTGCATACAACATGTTCGGGGTGGATGGGTGGGATGGGAAAATATGATGGATGGGATGGGATGGATGGACGGCAGGAGGGAAAGCATCAATCGTCAGACATTTTGGAAAGCAAGCAACACAATCATACCATGCATGGGCGGAACTCAACAACGTAGCTAAACTTTTTTTTTTCCTTCAACGTATTCCGAATTTGTTCTTCAGGAATAGCCTAGGTATTTAATGTACAGATGGACGAAGAGAACCAACATTGATGTCGAGTCAGGTCATTTGAGTAGGTAGTTAGAAGAGATAGATATTGATGCAAACAACCCATAGATTGCACCATACCGCATCGACCATCTGACATGAAATGACCTCGAATCAAGAATGAAAAAGAGACAATCAGATCCTCTCTTGATGAAAAGAAAAAAATTGCCAGGTATTCCATTCCATTCCATTCTTTCCATTCTTTCCATTCCTTCCCTTCCTTCCCTTCCTTCCCAGTCCAACCCAACCCATCCTCCCATCCTCCCCTTTCCTCAAATTGCTCGCCTGTGAAATGCTCGTGCATGAAAATGCTCAAAAGGCAAAAAATGCTCGCTCAAATCGCTCAAGTCGCTTTGACTATCTATGCTATGCTATGCTATGCAGATGCAGATGCAGATGCAAGAATGCCCTCGCAAATCAGCAAAATGGACAGACGCCTTTCTCAGATCATATCAGTCATAAAGAGAGTCAAGAAAAGTAAACCAAGGAAATTAAAGAAAAATTAAAAGAAAAGAAAAGAAAATAGGAATTAGGTGCATTGCCGTTAAAAAGCGTAAGAATCGTCGGGAAATTTCGTAGAATTAATACAATATCCAATCATCATGTCTGTCGTAAACTCGTAACACATTTGGGTGAAGTCAAATTATTGATTTTGCTGGGATTTCGTTCCTCGTGGGTCTGTATGTAGGTAGTGGTATGTAATGTATGATGGTCATGGCTTCGGAAATCCTTTAAAAGATTTCGAGATCTTCAGGCCAGTCTCCAGGTTCTTTGCTTGTTGGGTTAGATTTGAGGGTTTGGGTTTGTTGTGGTCTAGGAATCCTTGTGTTGAGCATTTCACCGCTGGGAAGTCGGACGTGTTGGGGGATCTTCGGTACAGGAGGGACCCCGTATTGATATTCCGGATTGGTTTCTTGATCGACGGGATCATCTCCGGCTTGAGACTGTTGAGATAAAGCTTTCCTAGGCTTGAGATACTTGAGGGTATCATTAACAGCTTTTGCGGGAGGTGAGTTCTTTGGAATCTTGAGCTTCACAAGTATACTCTTTGGTCTCTCGGTTCCATGGCGTGGAGCAGTGAGCCGAGCTGCCGATTGGCGTGCATTGTCGGAAACAACTCTCTTTTCAGGAGTAGAAGGCCCAGTGTAAGGACTCTTCTCGTTGATAAATTTGCGATTCCGGCTACTCCTGACCCTCTTAATAGGTTTGATATCAAGATCTGGATCTGAATCGGAATCAGATTCAGATTCAGGTGTAGGCCTAAACGTCTCATCATTCTCGCCACTCTTCTTCTTGGGTTTACGAAGCTTATTGACTGTCGCTCCAGAATCCCTTCCCTCAATACTGGCCTGTTGCGACAAGATACGAGAAGTTGTAGAGCTTACTTCAACAACCACCTTGGCATCATTAACAGATCCGCCTGTGATAATCGATTGAGAATGGTAACTATCAGACATTTCGCTGTCCGACTCAATGCTAGATAGCACGTATTCTGACCCTTCCTCCGGAACCGTAGTAGTATGTTGAGTTGCTTGTATAGTACGAACTTGGTTCGTCTTGAACAAATCAGTTGGCCCAGTGGAGATATGATCCATGCTATCCTGTGTAGTAATAGCTTTTCCAATGTTGTTGAAATCTTCGTTGTCATTGAAGTTCGCTTCAGGATCAACGTAGCCGCTCAAGAGTCGTTCAGAGGGAAGGGTCGCCAAAGCGCCGGGTACAAAGCGAGCTCTTCCATATCGATCAGGCGGTGGAGCAGGCAGTGCATGGGATGGTTGTTGCTGGTATGGCTGATGGTAGGATGGCTGGTATGATTGCTGTTGTTGAAAATCAGGAGGTTGGTATATCTGCTCATCAGCAAGTGGCTCTGCGAAAGTCTCCGTCAATTGACGTCGGGCATGTTCGAGCTTGACCTCCAAATCACTAACACGCTTGACTAACTTCTGCTGTTTCTGGAACTCCTTTCTTGATGGAACCTTCCTAACAGATTGAGAATTTTCAGGCAACGCAGGACGTGCCATCCACTCTCTGCTTGTCATGTTTCTGAGGTTCGACATCGATGGCGTCTTGCGTTGGAAAACACTTCGTGGGGTTGAAGCATCAATAGGAGCAGAAAACTTGGAAGCTGGACTGTCATGATAAAATTCTTGAGTGCTGACGTCATGTCCACTATGTCTTTTGTTCTCTGCGGGCGTATTATCTCTCGAATGGTATTTATCGTTCAACTCGACTCCAGAATCATGCTTGAATCGTGGTGTCTGGTCCATAGAATGCCTAGCAGCTTTGAAGCCCGGCTGCTGAACAATTGCACCATCCCGAAAGAAACCATTTGCTTTTAATTCGTGATACATCTTTTCTGCCTTCTCCTGGCGCTCTCGTACAGCTTTTTGTTGGGGCGTCTCTTCGGGGACTTTCTGCGACTTTGAAAATATCTTCCAATTGGATGGTTTGATTGAAGCTGCAATCTTACTACCGAATCGAAAGATAGTTGATTGTCGAGAAGTATCGGAGATACCAGCAAGTGACGATTCTGCGCCCATGGATGTGTTTGAATGTTGCATGAATCCTCGAGCCTTTGCCATCTTCCTACCTGGAGTCGCGTGGCCACTGTTTCCCATAAGCTCATCCTCAATGTATCGCTCGCGAAGCTCCTCTTCATGGTAAAGGTATGGTGTCGGCGGAAGTTGACTGACTTTATCATTCATGCTACCTTCCATGAATCTCGAAGGACGGGATCTAGAGAGCTTAGATCGAGCAGGTGGAGGAGATGCTGTGGATCTTCGACTTGATCTACTGCGAGCGCGTGAAGGAACTCGAGATGGCGGCGCGACTACCTCTTGAACAGGCGCAGGCGGTAGAGGCCAATTTTCGGAGCGGTGTCGCTTTTCATCTGGATATTCTTCATCGATATCGAAAGCCGGACCCAAGGCGCTTCCACCTTCGCCATCATCTCTCAAAATTGACAGTCGAGCATTGCGATTACTATACAATCTTTTCGAACCCTTCGAACCCGGTCTCGAATCGATGGATTGCATGGAGTCATCAAACGGACTTTCGCCCATAGGATGATCCATTGACTGGCGGCGAGGAGTCTGATGAGATAAATTATTAGTAATTGTTATGCCTCGAGCATCTTTATAAGATTGTTCTCGGGACTCGGGAAGGTGTATGCAACCAATTGAGTTCGAAATATGGATCTGGGGTTTGATGAAAACTAACCATGTAACTCGGCATTGCCATCCTTAAATGTGGGTGTTCAACACGGTGACATTTGACGCGCACAAATAAATGTGTTAATGCTTTAGACTCTAAAGGGACCGAGAGGCAGGAAGAAGAGAGAAAGGAGGAGGAGGAGGAGGAGGAGGAGGAGGAGAAGGAGGAGAAGGAGGGAAGTCGTAAAGAAGAAAGAAGATCGAAAAAGAGAACTAAGAAGGGGAAAGATGAAAGTGATTAATATGATCGATTTGAATATGCACCTCGGATTCTTGGTACCTTGAATCGCGTATCAGAATGTCTTACAAGCTTTCCAATCCTCGAAGGAATTCTTTTCTTTGATTCGCAGTATTCTTGTTGATACAAACTTGCAGGTTGCATGTAACAAGATTAGTCTCACCGCTGCATGAACACGCAGACAAACGTTGTTGAACAGTTGAGTGAGTCGATCGGGATTCGGGAATCCTTTTTGTTCTACTTTTTTGGGTTTTGATTGACACTTTGAGTAGAAAGTAAACAACAAAAGATGATGCGAGGTACAAGGTAATTACTTTCTTAGTAAATCAACAAACCGAAGAACCGTTGCCAAGAAAATAGTTTATAAAGGAATCCCAGCCACCATTCAATATTTTACTCTGCTCTGTGTGTGTATAAGACCATAGGTACACTTTCCCCGCGCGCTTAGACTTCAAATTGCTTCGAGATTGCCTATTTTGGAATAGTAATGTTTTAATTCGATTTTATTCTTCAATAGTATTATTCACTACTGCTGTTGCTGTTGCTGTTGCTGTTGCTGTTGCTGTTGCTGTTGCTGTTGCTGTTGCTGTTGTTCATTCTTATTCCTAAGATCGAACTACTCATACTACCTATTCATATCAATCAATACACTTTCCAAGTTCCTACAAGAATGAAACAATTATTAGCAACACCTGCTAACCTCCACATCATCTACCCCCCTACCTAGTACCTAGTATCCTTTCAAGAATACCCCCTACTAACCCTACTCTCCCCCCCTACTATACCCAATCCAAATCATCATCCAGCCCCCTCACCAAATAGCCATCCTCCACGTTCTCAGATACACCCCTCAATCCGAATGCAATGATCTCCTGGGCCCTGCAGCTGCTGTAAGTCATCATATTCATTTTCTCCAATGATGCCCAAGACTATGGCAAGCACTAGTTGGTTGGCTAAGCTAGTAGTACATTGTACCTGCATCGTATCTACAGTAACGCGCTTTTCAGCCCTGAAACCCATAGGGCCAGATCGTGGTTATGCATGCTCTCTTGAGTGAATTTGATGTGATTTATGGAGAATTCTCAATCCTCAATATGCAGAGGAAATCCACGAGTTAGAAAATCTCGTTAAGAAATATGATTAGGTGGTTCACTTAAGTGATATCACGATATTCACACTGGCTTTCAATATGATCAACTTCTCCAATTTCAACATTTCCATTTCATCTAGCTTGTATTGACTCAATGCAATCAATCCCATTGCATTTGGTCCATTTCGTCACACGATAAAGTCCTCTTCTCCTATATCAAGTCCATAAATTACAGAATAGGGTTTCCTGCCCACTCCGCTCCTCCTCTCCTCCCTCCAATCAAAATTTTCAAGGGGTTTCAAAGTACCAACAAAACAAAACAAAAAGCTGGAGAAAGGGGAACAAGACCCAGTCTTTCCACCATCTAGATATCATAAGGAGAAATCCCATATAGGCTTTTCCAGAAGCGTGTGAAAATCCGCATCGCTGATACATCGTAAAGAGCAAAACTGTAAGTGGGAAGTAGATATACCCAACAAAATGGTATCTTAAAAATCTGGTTCAGAATCGCATATTGCAAAAAATGGTAAAGAAATCGAAAGTGTGTAGAAAACGCCAATCATTAAAAAAACTCCTTTGATATAAAAACATGGTTGACGCTCACTCAGAGGGCATTTGGAGCTTGATATATGATTCTTTTTAGCCTGCGACTATGTTCTAGTGCAGGTGAGGAGCGAGTTTTTGTTGGGTATCTCCATTAGCTCGCTTGTAGGTCATCTGGGCTTTCCACCTCTTTTCTTCCGCATCTTCATCTTCTTCATCTTGGTGAATAGCGCTGGGTCGTCTACCGTTATAAAGCGATTCTTGAGGAATGTTGAAAACATCATCATGACTTCGCTTGTTAGCTGGCCGTGCTGGTTCTATCTCCATGGGAGGATATTGGCTATAAGACCCAAATCTCTCTAGTCTGTTGTAGTTGTTGTTTGGCATAGGATTTGGCGCTGGTGCCAGGTGTGGTGGTCCATGAGAGATGGAGGAGATGGACTTTACCGGGGCAAGCGGGGACATAGCTGTGGGTTGCTCTGCTCTCAGTGGTGCGAGAGCGACCGAATCCTGATAGTTATTCGGGTACGCAGAAGTAGAAGATTTACGGTTGTAAATAGATTCCAATGATTGCTGGCTATAAGTAGGATTTTGAAGAGCAGGGGCGATAGGTTGAGGACCTTGAGGTGTAAGGGGAGCTTGATATCCCAAAGACATTCTTCGGTAATCTGGTTCATATGATTGTGGTTGAGGTGGATTGGGGGGAGTGCGGTATTGGCTAAAAGGCTGCCTCTCCTCAAAGCCAGTGTAATTTCCTGGAGGTGGTGGAGGTGGGCCTTGGTTAGGATAAGCAGCTGATATCGGCTGTTGATAAGACGAGGACGTTTGCGGTGGTGGAGGTGGAGGTGGAGGTTGTATTCCCTGTGCGGGGGCAAATCCACCTTGCGCCATCCAATGCAGTTGTCCGCCAGGAAGTGGCAGATCGTTAGGTGTCGTTGGAGAACCCGAAGGCGTACGATATGGCGTAGCCACTGGCGAATGGTATGGTGAAAACTCGCCGGATCCACGCCTCTGTTGGGAGTCCTCAGCGCCGCCCGCACTTAGACCTCTCTGCCTCGCAATCCCAAGGGTATAATCATGTGGAGGTGAGATAGCACGTCCCCTTTGTGCCGCGTATTCATCCTCGTTTTCACCAAAGTCCCCTCCAGGTTTATTATCTCTTCTTCTCATTCTCACATCGCGTCTAATACGAACTCGGCAACCTTGTTCCGCAACAGTCCTGCTTAGATCAGTGCTTTCGGTAAGGCCAGGGAATTTCTTCGCACTGTATACAGTAAATTGATCGGATTTGAGCTCCATGCGCCAATCAAAAGACGATTCAGCGGCCGCCGCAGCGCTCGACACTTTTCGCATGCTTGATTCATTCGAAATTTCGATATCGGCATCCTTCTCCTCTTTTGTCTCCTCATAAAGATTGAAGCTCAATTTGTACTGGCCTTCATGTCGAACAGACAAATCGGGAAAAATAAAGTATCCAGCCTCGTTGGGTCTATCCAAGTATGCCATTCCAGAAACCGGCATGCCCGTCAAAACGGGTGCTTGAGGAGCTGCAGATTGTACACGACCTTGGGCGATTGTCCGAGCTACCTCCAAAGTTGCGAATAGAAAGAAGTTCGCATTATAGTTAAAGGTTATCTCCTTCTCTTGTCGAGGATCGGTTTCATCGTGAATGCGAAGTTGAACGACGGGAGGAGGGTCGACGGGGCGTCGATCGGCAGATGCTAAGAAAAGTGTCAGTCTGTATACGCAGTAATTGACCCCTTCATTGAAAGAAAACCAACATACACTTCGCTCCCGAACCACAAGCTCTCGCACGCTCAGGTTGTTGAATTACAGTCAATGTGTATCTAAGTTTCCTCCCTCCTCTGGTCGTCCTCGTAATTATTTCGGGTTCGCTTTTTGGAGCTATGGACGCCGCCATATTGGAGTCTACACTCCCTCTAAAATGATTCGAGGCGATAGAAATATTTCGTTCAGACATAATGCCGACTGTCAAAATTATAATATATGTATGCTACATCATCGTCATCAGTCTTAAATGCATGAAACCCCTTCTAGTGACCGGAAAGTTAATTTTGGTACCGATGTCCAGTTTAATGGGTACGAGACATCGGAAAGTAAGGTAAGGAAGCGACAATGCGTTATCGAGTCGAATGCTTACCTAGTACCTAGATATGTATGTTTCAAACTTCTGCTCTATTAATGAGGCTTGAACAATCGTAAAAATCCAACTTCAGATGCTACCAGACGAAAGAATAAATGATTCTGCTCAAAACGATTCGAATTTCAAAGTATATTGAAGTCGGAGTGGCCGTGTTGGTGGTTGGCTACCATTCAGCTTAAGCTGGAAAGTTTGGGAAGGCTTAGGTTGGTTGGATGGTAACGTAGTAGTGTTCCCAATGGAAATATTAATGGGGAATGGTATCCTTCGATGTTCTAGAAAAATGAAATAGAATGAGTAAGTGGATAAAGATGTTCTTTCTGTCTTGTCTTGTCTACCACATCTCAATCGCTTCGAATCATTGCCTTTTGAGATCGACGACGACGAGTAAGTGAGTAGTGACGAGAGTGATGTCAAGTTTTCGAGGACGAAGAAGAGATACAGCGGTAGATTGTCTCTGCACTGCACGACAAGAAAATAATGAGGAATTGCTGGGTCCCTGGGTGACCAAAAATCTCAATCTCAATCCCAGTTCCAGTTTCGATTATGTCCACTCCACAGGCAGGGCTCTCTAATCAAATCAGAGGGAGAGCAAAGCTGTGCCCTGTCGCTCGTACGATCCCCAGGAATCTTAGTTCATTGTTACCATTAAAGAGGACCAATCCAAGGGCCCGAGTGTATTCCAGAGCAGTGTCCTTGGTTGCCCGCTTTTAGCGCAGCAATGTAATACGCAGTAATACGCGATGCTATGCTATGCTATGCTATGCTATGTAGGACTATAAAAGATAGGTTCCAAAGGTTGAAAGGTTGTGTTCAAAAGAAAGAAAAGGTTGGAAACTTGGAATGTAAAATGACTGGTTAACAAACTACATATGTATCGATACATAGTCCGTACCCCATACTCCTCCGTCCGTATAATTCATGTTTTAATCCCCCCCCCCTCATTATTACCTATTTTGCTCACCTAGGGAAGGACTTTGGAATTGAGTAGGGGAGCATTTTCACAGGGGGCTTTGACAGGATGTATGACAGGGCTTAAGCCTTTCAATAGGCTTGGGCTCACCCAGTCGGGCCAGTCCTCACTCATTTCGTTACCAGCCCGGAGGACAGGAGAAGTAGTAGTTCGCACGAAAAGCTTGTTGTCTTCCCAGGCCTGTACATACATTCTTTCTCTGCAATGCGACGTACACCTTACCATGGAAGTGATGAAAGACATTGCTATATATAAAGAGCATGTGCTCATTTTCACAACCTCATAAAAGTCATTCAGTCTTTCTTGCATTGATATCTTCAACACAATTATCGTGTATTCTTGAAACTTCATGTCTTTCAAAATCTCCTTCCTCTTTCACTCACCCTCCAGCTTTCTTCTTGTCTCGGCCGAAATCAATGCTTATTGGTTGTGATGAGAAAGTGTGTAGGTTGATGGATACACTGCCTTGGCGAGCCTGGTCGGGAAATCCACCATATTAAACCTTGCTCAACAGCCCAAAACTAGGAGATAGGAAAATCAGTTTCACGGGTACAGTCATGAAAAGAACAATAATATATTCATCCCCATAATAATATTAGCGGATGGTTACATTACATTCGTGGAAATCCACTACTATAACCAAGAAAGTATGGCCAAAATACCTAGTAGGCGGAGGATGAAGGGGTACCGCCTGGGCCGTGTATCAATATCTCGTCTAAAATTCCTGGAAACGTTTAAATCTCGAAGTACTTCCCAGCAGTCAATTCCGTAGAGTGTTGAGACTATGTCAACCCAAAGAATTAAACTTTCGCCCAGCGGGAAGATAAAGTTCAATGATCTGTCTACTCCGTAAATCTACAGTACATTACCCGTTGATTGACTCGCTCATAACTCCGTGGTGCATTCAATTAGTTATATTTGGGATAAGCGATATGAGCAAGACCCTTCAGCTGAATCCTTTCAAGGTCCAATAGTATTTGCATCTCTTCGAAGCTCAAAGTCCCAATACAACTGCATCCCGACTCTCTCTCTTAATAATATAAAAAAAAAGCTTGATGATCCTTATTGGTGTGCCCCTAGTCCGGGTAAACCAAAAGCAGACCTTGTACAAGGAGCAACGCGGGGGATTGATCCCAAAATATACTCTTATGCTACGGATTTATACTCAGTTTGAGGGTTCCGTTGCGATACACGGGATAGAGTTCCATAATTCCATAATCCCACAAATCCATAAATATGATACGGAACCTTTTACTCGAACCGGTAGTATTTGTTTCCCTTCCCCTGGTGTTACTACTTACTAGGTACCTAGGTGCTTAGCAATTTTCCTTGCCCCGCCCGGGCGGCGATCTCTATGAATCCGCCCATGTGAATAAATTGAAAATGGACACCATTACGACAATATCCGCACCAACAAGCTTTCAAGACATACTCTGTCTGAGTCTGTACGGAGTGTAGATACTCCGTAGATAAAATCTCAATCTAATCTACAGATTATAAAGGCCTACAGGCTAGTACCGGTATGTGATTTCTATAGCCTTTGCCTTGGGACCTTAATAGTCTACACGAGTGACGAAATGATGAGCTGACGAGAGATCCACCAACCGCACCCAGAACTCACTTGGAACTTGGAAGTTAGAAACAGTCTTCGGGTCCATGAATTCCAGTGGTATGGTAGATTGGATAAAGTTCACCTGCATAATGCTGATTAAACATTAGTAGCTTCTTGCGAAGTTGCGATACGCTTAATGACATAAAATCGGAGTCACGGAGTTTATCAGCTGTCTTGACTCTTATGTATTATATTGTAGATTTTTACAACAAATCCTAATAATAATAAGGATGTTTTTTTTCTTCTTCTATTTAACTTCAGGAATAAGGTACTAACAATCAGATATCCTGATTCCTTAGTGAGTTAATTTTGGTGGAAAGAGAAGTTGACGCTTTAATAATTGCGAAATATTTCCTATTATTTAAACTTTAGCTCTAGTCAGTCAGGGTTATCGCGTGCCTGTCTCGCTACTATCCCCCCGGTCCCCCCCTAAGCAAATGTTAAATTTTTAGCTTGCAGTCTCGCTACTTACTGTAGTCGTCGCTACGGTGCTACCCTTAGGTATGTGGGGAGGGGGAGGGGGGAGAGAAAAAGTATGCCCAGCCAGTGCCCACTGCCCACTGTCCACTGTCCACTGACGGTGACTGCCCACTGCCCAGATGGTCTGGAATAATGACGGCGTGAATAATGCAAACTGACCCCTAGAGATGACCCTAGAGATGACCCTAGAAAAAGAAAAAGAAAAATCTAGTCCTCAGACTGTCCTCTATTTCCCCTCACCAATAAGAGGTTGGGGACCTGGGGTAAGACGACCGACCCGTTTAGATAGGGAATTGTAGTATTGTATACCCGATAAAATCCCGATTAAATTTTTATCACACCACATCATATCACAATAATTCCGATACTAACCTGTGACACTTTTGATTCTTCGTTTCGCTCAAGCAAGTGCTTTTCGTTTTGTTAAATCTCTCTCGAACTCGAACTTTGGAAACTCAAACTTCAAATTATAAGCCCCTCCCTCACGTGCCCCTCTACACGGGATGGGAGCCATGGAGGGATCTCAGGTTCGGCCAAATTTCCAACCCAACCCAACCCATCACTTGTCAACGCAACGCAACGCAACGCAATGCAGACTTTTTCTTTGGGATATCAAACTCCACGGAGTGCTACTACCTCGTTACCAAAATAACGTACTTCCACACCATTGGCTATGATACAGAAGCCGCAGCAGTACAGCCTGTACAGGTAACACGCCACCATAAACCATCCACCATGATGGTGGGAAACTGTCTCGGGAGCTTTTTGCAGGTGTGCCCGTATGCGAAACTAAAATGGGACTTTATCCTCCAATAACTAGTGGGCGAAAGCGCCTGATCCGCCTCTGTTGCATGCATACGAGACTGGGGGCCCCAAACACCTCGTAGCCGTCGGTCCTGCTTTTTGGATTGACGCCACTCAAATACATATCACGAGTATCACTGCATTTTGGTGTGGTAGCATCAAGCCAGAAGAGGGCTTTTGTGGGCGCAGTCTGTGCAACATCGCTTTTTTGGTCGGCCGGTAAAAGTTTCCAGCATGATATAACAAAAACCCTAGTCGCAGATTGCAATGTCGCTCAGATCTAACCAAGATCGCCAACTGCCGTTCTCGTCATTTACCACCCTTATCCATATATCCATACTGCTCATCTGATTTGCTTTTCGTGTCCTGGGTCAACTTTATTGTTCACAGGGCTGCATTATTGGCACTGGGAAGAATCCCGGCATTTTCTAAGCAGAAATCATGTTCAGCCTATTTAACCAATTAATTGCGCTTCAAGGCAATAGCATTGGAGGTGAGAGTAGCAAGTCAGGCTTACCGAACAACGATATGCTTGTGGGCTAGGAGGAGGAATTCATTCGCTGAAACTGCTAAGCGCTCTTTGTCTGGTCTGGTTTAAGGTAGGTTCGCCAGCTGCTTGAAATTTGAAGTTGGTAGCCATTGTACATCGTGAGTACTTCCGTAAAGGTCACATATCGTACGTTTTTCATATAACCGAGTCATACAAAATGTATCAAATGTGTCACCAGAAATGATCAGCGTTGAAGCTGAATTCTTGGACACATTGAACTACTAAAGAATACACCGTATCATTTGTCTCTTCTATTTTCTATTAATTATCCTTTTCATCTTATCAGAGGAAGTCAAGCTCTGCAAGATCACATTCCCAAACAAATTCCTGGGTTTTTCCACGTTGATCATGTTTGTATCCGTCGGACTTGAAAAGGGAATTTTTAGTCTAATCCTCTGGATATGCAAGCAAGGCATTCTCCAACCCACTCCTCTACTGTATGTACCCGTCCATACACGTCTGAATTTTCTACCTGCATGTGGCAGTTTGACATCAGATAAACTCTATCCATCGCAAGCCAGCATTTGAAAACTCATGAATAATGCCTCAATCCATCCTAGCATTTGAACTTCAATTCCTCCCCATTTCAAACCATATCGGGTCACTCTCTCCGATGAAGATTTGAAAGTTAAGATCTTCAAAGTGTGAAATTGAGACTCGTCATTCGAAACGAAAATATGTCCTATCAATTTCGGCGACAGGCTTCGGGACATTTTGAAGCAGCTACCCGTTAGTCTTTAGGCCTGCTGCATTTGCTCAGGAACCACACGGGGCACACGGCTAGGCGCTGCTAAAACTGTGGGCACAACGTGATTGTCATTGACACTTTGCGTGATGCATGAGTGGTCTAATGAGTGAACGAGTAAATTTGATATCGTTTTGCCCCTTCATTATCTGCAAGTAGCTAGAACGATCATTTCCACGGTCCTAATCAAGGTATTGTCGGAAGAACAGATATTGCAAGGCTCGCGATGTTCTACTTTCTTGATTTGAGACTCGGGAGTCGGAATTGAATTTTTCATGTGTTCAGTGCTCTAGGAAACTAACGTCCGAATGTTCACAATACTTTCAATCCGGTCTCGAGTAGATATCTTAGGATGAAATTGATGAATAAATCAACTTTATCCCGACGACTTTCAAATTTCATGCTACAAGAAGGCCCTTGCCACTTTTGTATGACTTAATTTCATACCCAATAATGTTCCCGAGCCTTGTCACAGTTCCATGACAATAAGTAGATCAAGATCACTAATCCGTTGATAGTCCAATTGGTTTATGGATGAAGTCTCCTCTCGATTCCAAAAATTGATATTCTATCAATATCGCTATGAATTTACCATCATGAACCGTAGAACTCCTTGCCGTCCATCCCACTCAAGATCCGAATATTTCCCATCCCTTGTCCAAGGAAAACACAAACAAAACGATCTCATCTAACTCTCACCACCACCCATCTCTCTCCTCATTGCCTGCCTAACCATATTCCCACAAAGTTTTGCTGTCGGATTCGTACTAACAGCCAACGCTTTCGCAATCTCATTTCCATATCTCCCACCTGCCATAAAATCACTCGAGGCCGCCTCCTCGAACTCTACCGTCTTCCATCTCGCCTCTCTCCTCCTCTCATCAATCCTCACACTCGCTCCACTATCATAAGACAGTTCTTTGGCTGATAGATGATACAAAGCACCTCGTTGTGTCAATGCTTGGGAAAGTGTCTTCGCTGCTTGAGGGGATATTGATGCCCATGGTGTCCTGGGTGCTAAAAGGGAGATTGCTTTGTCGAGATCAGATAATGCGTTGAACGAGGCAAGCTTTATGGTCATCTCGGATGCTTCTGTGTCCAAAGGTACGTTTACATCTGTCCCAGATTCCCTACCAGAAGATATCCTCACAAGCATCAAATCGCCATAAATGCGTCGCAATGCTTGTGCTCTATTATTCCTCGCGCTAGCATAATTGGGATATTCTTCAATTAGCTCATTTAAGCTCTGAATGCAACTTTGATATTGAGATAAAGGCGAAAATTCGGCTAGAGGTTTTTGTCCAGCCATCTGAAGTTCTACATTTTGCATCGAGAGAATGATATCTCGTTCTCGTTGAGCAATTGTTTGATATGTAGAAATATCGGTGATATGCGGATCTTTCGGTAGTGAATCATCGATGAGGAGGGGATTTGAGGGACCCGACTCTGGATCCTTTATCTTCTCGAGGACTTCGAGATCGTGTCTTGTAAGTGTTGTCATTTTGTGAAGGGATTTGTATGTATGTAAGTTGAGGTTTTGAAAGTTCTCTTGTATTATTATGAATATTGATAGGGAAACTAATCAAAATCAAAATTTTATAATAATCATCAAAATCGATCGAAAGATCATGGTAGCAGAAGAACCAGCCGTTCGGTATAACGAAAAAACGTGACTATAGTTACGGTAGTCAATTTTGAAATTCCGCACCCATTTAAAGTTAAGCGGGTGCTTAAACCGAAACCAACCGAATATAAGCACCGCGGAATGAAGGAGTATCAACCGCAAACCCCACACCAAAGGCTTACAACCTTTACAAACGCAGGCCGAAACAATAATAATGGAGATTCGGCTCAGTTTCTGTACTATTCATTGATCAAATAGATGATGCCGTCATTCTATTTTTCGCCATGGCTTAGTCCGCCATATACCGAGAGGTATCGATATAATAAGAAGAGGAGTTGATGGAAGTCCGGAGTTACTTCTCTCAAACATCTTCCTTTGTTGTCTAAATTATCTGACTTTTTTTTTACAAACTTCTCAAACTTCTCTGCAAGTAAAAGTTTGTATTTGACAAACTTTCTTGAACTTCTTGCAATTACTTAAAGCTGTGATTGATCATCCACATCCAGCTCATTTCTGTGTAGTAATATCACGCACTCAAAGAGGAATCAAGCTCTTACTGTCCACTACTTTCTACATATCCCCTCTACACATACACAAAAGTCAACCCATCATGGCACCCTCAGCCATAACCCCTCCAATCCTAACCCCAAATTCCTTAACCTTTCCTACCACGACAAATACCAACTCCTCATTGAACACCCCCAATTTTCACGGCTACGACCACATTACCTGGTACGTAGGCAACGCCAAACAAGCCGCCTCATACTATTGCACCCGTCTCGGTTTCCACACCATCGCCTACAAGGGTCTCGAAACAGGTTCTCGCTATATCGCTTCTCATGTTGTTGCTAATGGCAAGATTCGTTTCGTATTGACTTCACCTGTGAAGGCATACTCGGGACTCAAAGATGATGAACCAATTAGCGAGAAGGAGAGAGAGTTGTTGAGGGAGATCTATGAACATTTGGAGAAGCATGGGGATGCGGTTAAGGATGTGGCGTTTGAGGTGGATGATGTAGAGAGGGTTTATTATAATGCTGTTGAGCAGGGGGCGGTGGGTGTGCAGAAGCCGGTTAGGGGGAAGGATGAAGATGGAGAGGTTGTGAGTAGTCTTTTTCTTGTTTGATCATTCACTGTTTAAGGGAAATCTACTAATCATATATCCATTTAGACAACCGCAATCATCCGCACCTACGGCGACACAACCCATACACTAATCTCCCGTAACTCTTACACCGGCGCCTTCCTTCCCGGCTACCGAGCCATCCCATCCCATAAAACCGACCCCCTAAATTCCCTCCTCCCCTCCATCCCCCTTTCCGCCATCGACCACTGCGTCGGTAACCAAGACTGGGGCGCCATGCAATCCGCCTGCGCCTACTACGAAAAATGTCTCTCCTTCCACCGTTTCTGGTCCGTCGATGATTCCCAAATCAGCACCGCTCATTCCGCTCTCAACAGCATCGTCATGGCATCCCCAAACAACATTGTCAAAATGCCCATCAACGAACCCGCGCCCGGTCTGAGAAAGAGTCAGATTGAGGAATATGTTGATTTTTACTCCGGGGCTGGTGTTCAACATATTGCGCTGAGGACGGATGATATCATCACCGCGGTCTCGAATCTTCGAGCCAGAGGCGTCGAGTTTATCTCTGTTCCGGATACGTATTATGAGACAATGAGGGAACGCTTACAGGATGAACATGCGGGGATTCAATGGAATCTCAAGGAGGATTTTGAGGAGATTCGGAAGTTGAACATCTTGATTGATTTTGATGAGGGAGGATATCTGTTGCAGCTTTTTACTAAACCGTTGATGGATCGGCCGACGGTGTTTTTGGAGATTATTCAGAGGGAGGGGTTTGAGGGGTTTGGGGCGGGGAATTTTAAGAGTTTGTTTGAGGCGATTGAGCGGG
>NGKI01000009.1:784759-797314 GCA_002162615.1 Myriosclerotinia duriaeana
TTTTTTTTTTTTTCTAAACTTTTGCAGTTTTCTTATTATGTATGTATTTCAATAATTTATATTAAGCTTCTAGGTAGGTAGGTAGGTAGGTACATAGGTATTGGGTATGTATCCCTGGCAAATAATGATAGCTTTGTAACTTGGTAACTTTGTAACTTTGTAACTTTTGTACTTTGATTATTTGGATGTTGGAGCGCTTGTTTACGAGCGCTGTTTACGAAGGACTTTGGATTGCACTCGCTCGCTCGCTCACGCACTTATTGATTTGGTTTGGTTTGTTTGGTTTGTTTGTGGGTTTGGTTTGGTTGGTTTTATAGTTGGTTGATTTGGTTTTAGTTGGTTGATTTGGTTTTAGTTGGTTGATTTGGTTTTGGATTGGGATTGTATTTGGTTTGATCAATTCGCGGATACTGGCTGCTGGCTGCTGCTGTTGGAGGGGCTACAACTTTACGATTGGTGTGCGGGTTTGGGCTTTGCGGTATGTACAAGTATGGCTTGCTATCAATTTCTTTTTCTATTTCTTTTGGGAAGGAGAGAAGAAAGGAAGGACAGGGCTCGCCGGATCGAGAAGGATGCTATGGGATGGAAGGGGGAAGGGTTCTTTGGGGGTCTTTGTTTTGTTTAAGGTTGAGGCTGAGGCTGATTGGGTTGGTACTCATTGATTGAACTCATTGACTGATTAATAAATGAGTGCATTGGTAGATAAAGATTTTCGATCTTCCGTGAAAGAATATACGGTTTGCCGAGAGCAAGAGCGGCAAGGCAAGAGCGAGAACTTTCTTTGGCTTTTGGTGCAAAGACCCGACCTTTCTTGTGTTTACGATACCTACGATACGATACATTACGAGGGGTTTGGATTGAAATTTGAAAGGGAATATTCAGGTCGCGGATTTATATTTCGAGAGCTCACGCACACCCATACATACACACATATCGCTGCATCGAATAAATTTTAAGAAGAACAATAAGAAGAGAAAAGAGAAAGGAGTTTGAACCTTTCCAAACAACAAACTTTCCCTTTTAAAAGCGCAATTTGTTTTCTATTAAAGAACCTGGAACTTCTAAGGTTGTCAAGTTTGAAAGATTGAGAAATTTGGGGAATTTGAGAACGGAAAATGCCACCAGCTACGCGGAAAAGAAAGTTTAGTGATGAGGGAGAGGGAGTAGAGGGAAAGGATAAGGGAGGGGCGCAGAAATATTATGCGGTTAGGAAGGGGTTTAATACGGGCGTGTTTACCAATTGGAAGGATTGTCAGGAACAGATTACGGGGTTTGGGGGGGCTATGTGTGAGTTGTTTTTATTCTTGGGAGATGGGATGGGGATGGAAATGGGATGTTTTTTTTATATTCCAGATTGGTCAAAGGAAAGATGCTAACATTAGAGATCCCTACAGATAAATCCTTCTCGACAGAATCAGATGCCGAAGCATTTGTAGCGGGCAAAAACCCCGCGAAACCGTCACAGGGAGATAAGTTTTATGGTGTAGCGGTGGGACATCATCCGGGGGTTTATGAGGAGTGGGCAGATGCGAAGGAACAGATTGATGGGGTTAAAGGACCGAAATATAAGAAGTTTGCTACGAGGGAGGAGGCGGAGGAGTTTGTGAGGGAGGGGGGGAAGGCTAGTAAGAAGGTGAAGACGGGGGCGGAGAAGAAGGAGAAGAAGGAGAAAGGGGTTAAGGAGGAGGGTGGGAAGAAAGTGGTAAAGGGGAAGGGAAAGGTTACTGTGGAGGAGAATGCGCAGGAGTTTGTTAAGGGTGATTTGGTGAAGGTTTGGACGGATGGGAGTAGTAGGGGAAATGGGAAGGTTGGGGCCGTGGCTGGATATGGAGTTTTCTTTGGAGATGGCGATGAAAGGTACAATCTCTCCTCCCTTCTCTACTTGCAAGATTCACACGAAAATACTAACAAGCCTTTCAGAAACATCTCCGCCGCCCTCGAAGGCACACCGCAAACCAACCAACGCGCCGAACTCACCGCCGCTCTTCGCGCTCTCGAAACCGTACCTCTCGATAAACACATTGAGATTATTACAGATAGCAACTACACGATTAATTGCGCGACGATATGGTACAAGGCGTGGGAGAAGAATGGGTGGAAGGCTAGTACGGGGAAGGATGTTATGAATGTGGATTTGGTGAAGAAGATCCGGGCGAGGATTGAGGAGAGGACGTTGGAGGGGGTTCAGACGAATATGACGTGGGTTAAGGGGCATGATGAGAATCCGGGGAATGTGGCGGCGGATAGGTTGGCGGTTAAGGGGGCTTTGGGGGGGAGGGGTTAGGTGGGAGGAGGGGAGGGAGTGTATTTGTAGTTTGCTTGGCTGGGTATGGGTATCGATATTGGCTTTGATGGTTGGTTGTGAAAGGGATGGGTAGGTTGGGAAGAGGAAAGGAGGGAAGGAAAGAAAGGAAATGCAAGGAAAATAATGATACCATGTTTGTATGATTGTACTGGTATCGATTCATCTACTTTAGCAATAGGAGTACCGTTAGTTGAGACGAATGAATGGGAAATTGAGTACCTGGTCATTTTCTTTTTGTATAGTATTTGTATCTATTAAATATACCTTGTAAATCTTTACTATTAAACGTTGAAGCTATTTGATATATGTGAAGTATATAATGTATTTAATGTATTTAATGTTGTTATATATGTAGTAAATGTATTATATACTTATTATTACTAGGAGCTTATGTGAAGTACCTAGGTATGTAAAGTACCTTGTTGTTACACATCTCCACGAAAATCGGCATGAGAGATGAAGAAGGAAAAGGGGGGGGGCAGAGGGGTTAGAATCTTAGAGATTTTTATAATCGGGACTGGACTGGAGCTGGATACAGGGGGGCGAGTGGGGGTTTGTTGATAAGGGTTGTTTATCTCAAAGGCTAATTAATGCTCAGGAACCAGTTGAACCACCACACTTTTTCTTCTTTTGCTGCAAAATTCCTAGGTACGGTTGTACTCTAGGATTTCCAAGGGTAAAAGCGTCACGCGATAGAATATCTTCGTAACTGTTACAGCTGCATTACGATAATTGGCATATCTGCAATATTTTACATATTGGGAGAGGGAGATAGTAAAAGAAACAAAGGGGATCAAGTGTACAGGGTCAACAAAGTGGCGGTATCGAATTTTCTGAGGGTCAAGAAAAGAGGGCATTTAAATGATTCAATAACGAAGGCTGGCGTTGGCGACGATAGAAAAGTGCCGACGAGATTGGAGAGGAAATCGGAGAGGCAATTGAATTGGAGGGATTGTGCGAGTGCGAGTGAGAGTGAGAGTGACGGTTTGGGGGTTGGCTAGTTTGTAGGGTTGGAGCAGATTGGAGCAGATTGTTGTGAAGGGAAAATTCCTGTAAAGGGAGACAGATTGGGATTGGGATTCAGACTGAATAGGAGATTGGGTGTAGAGGAGTGGATTTGGAGATTCGCAGACGAGGAGTTCATAGGCTCGCAGTTCACCGCGACGGCACATAGGTTTGCAGGCACATCCATTGCTTCGCAGAATCTTTATCTTGCCAAAAAAAAAAAGGAATTGGAATCGGAATTCGAAGATATATATCAAGAAGACAAATCCACGGCAAAAAAGAAGAAGAAGAAAAGAGTCAAGATGCCTACTCTCGACACCTCCAACTTTAACATCGTATGTGCCGTACTTGGCGGCTTCATTACTTTGTTTGGATTGGTGTCTTATTTGTTCAAGGAGAAGTTTTATCTTTCTGAAGCGCGTATGTTTATTCCCTTGCATATCCTCCCGCTACCCTCGGTTTCCTGGCAGACAATGGCTGATATCTATCTAAATAGTCATATCTCTTCTCTTCGGCGTATCCATGTCACCACATGCAGCAAACTTCATCCGCCCCCTCGATTACACCGGATCAATCGCAAACCTCAACACCGCCACCCTCTCTTTCTCCCGTCTAGTCCTCGGCGTGCAACTTGTTCTCGCCGGTGTGCAGTTACCATCCCGCTACCTCAGATTAGAATGGAAAGCCCTGGCTCTCTTGCTGGGTCCTATCATGACTGCAATGTGGCTGGCGAGTTCGCTGTTGGTTTGGGGAATGGTCCCCAAGCTCTCGTTCTTGCATGCATTAGCTGTCGGAGCTTGCGTGACGCCCACGGATCCGGTATTGAGTAATAGTATTGTGAAGGGAAAGTTTGCGGATAAGAATATCCCCAAGGAGTTGCAGAAAATTATTGTGGCGGAGAGTGGGGCAAATGATGGATTGGGTTATCCGTATTTGTTCTTGGCTTTGTATTTGATTAAGTATACGGGGGAAGGTGGTAAGTTTGGATTTAACTGATACAATTTGCTTTGTTGATTCTGAACATATGCTAATCTTTTACTTTAGGAGCTGGTCAAACTGGAGGTGCTTCTAAAGCTATTGGTCTCTGGTTCGGAGAGACATGGGCTTATACCATCCTTCTTAGTATCATCTACGGGGCTACCGTAGGTTGGATCGCCAAAGAACTCCTACACTGGGCCGAAGAAAAGAAGTTCGTGGACCGAGAAAGTTTTCTCGTCTTCGCTATTACCTTGGCCCTATTCATCGTAGGCACTTGTGGAATGATTGGGATTGATGATGTTTTAGCATGCTTTATTGCTGGAAATGTCTTTACCTGGGATGATTGGTTTCGTCTAGAGACATTAGATGATTCGCTTCAACCTACTATTGATATGTTGCTAAATTTAAGCATTTTCATCTGGTTTGGGGCTATTTGTCCTTGGGATTCGTTTGCTAACAATAGTGTTATTCCGATTTATCGATTGATATTTTTGGGTGTTTTAATACTACTATTTAGGTAAGTGGTTCTATTTTTGCGGGGGTTGGATTTCAGGATCAGAAACTACCTTCAGAACCTAGACTAACTTTGTGTCAACAGACGCATACCAGTTGTTTTCGCCTTACATAAATTTATACATCAAATCGACGAGAAGCGTCAAGCTATCTTCGTCGGCTTCTTTGGACCGATCGGAGTAAGCGCCATCTTCTATCTTTACATCTCACTTGAATTCCTCGAAACAATCACAGTAGATGGTTTCCAACGCGAAGATGCAGCACAGTTAGGAGAGGTCATTACGGTTGTCGTTTGGTTCTTGACAATTTGTAGTATTGTAGTTCATGGTCTTTCAATCCCATTAGGCAAATTGGGCTTCTTCCTACCGAGAACACTTAGTCGAGCATTCACGAGTCAAACCAATAGCCAAACGGATCTGGCTATTGGTCCAAGGGTCTATAGCTCTAATGCGGGGGTGCTGAGGGAGAGGAGGAGGAATGGTGGAGGGGATGGGAGTGTGAGTGGAGGTGGGACGGCTAATGGGAGTGTGGTTGGAAGTGGAAGTGGAAGTGGCAGTGCAAATGGGGGTTCCACACCGGGGTTGAGTTCGGGGACGAGCTCGAGACCGATTTTTAGAATTGGTGGGAGTGTTATTAGGTCCGGGGGTGCGGGGAGTGGGAGTGGGAGTGGAGAGGCGAGAAGTCCTATTGGGTTGATGGATGGGGTGGTGGAGGGGAGGACTATTAGGTTTCCGGATGAGGAGGCGCATGTAGTGGAGGGGAGGAGGGATGAGGAGGATTAGGTGGGTGGTGGAGTGGTGGTGATGGTGAGGAGGGAAGGATGTTGGAAACGAGTGTTGGAGATGAACGTCTTACATGGTGGTGGGAGTGAGAAGAAAAAGACACAACCCGCTTTCCAGGCGAGAAGTGCAGGATTAAATGGTTATTTTCTCATTAACAAGGTGATATGATGCGATATAGCTGGGCTAGGCTTACGAAGAAAGCCTTATATGCTGATGGATTGGTAATTTCTATCCGTATGGTAATAGCGCATTTAGCATACATGCTCGAGGATTCATATACTGGAACACTTGCAAATATTGATACCGTAGATAGATGGTAGTAGATAGATCAATGCATGGTAGTGGTTAACTACACATATTAGTGTATACTAGGTATACTTTACGCGCAGTCGGATGGAATAAATGGCAACTCTAGTTCGTTTAGTCCGGTGGAAGTTTAGTCCGGTCAATGGGATGACTTGTGTGTGGGAACATGTGTGGGAATTTGCTTGGAGAGAGTTTGGGATGATGGATGATGGGTGGGGATTTATTAGGGGAATTTATTGGGGGAAGTTGGAGGGGGATTAAAGATTATATATGATTGATAATTAATGTAAAATCATATTTCTTTTGTTTTCTTTTGTTTTATTGAATATTAGATGTTGGATGTTGAATGTTGAATGTTGAATGTTGAATATTGGATTTATATCGTGTTGTAGGTAGGTAGGTCGAGGTACTGAGAGTGTGACATTTTTGATTTCATGATTTTACATATACATATATATATATACTCCTTATACGAGCATACGAGCAGAAGAGCACAATAGCAGGCGAGACGAGTACAGTATTTAAAACGTAAAACTGGAAATGTCGTTTCCGGTCCTCTTTATATTTCTGTCTTTCCTAGGTACTGGAGTTCGTTTTGTAATGTAGTGTCATTCTAGATATCTATATACATACATACATACATACATACATACATACATACATACATACATATCCACATTGATCAAATGATCTTGACTCTGGACTGGAATCTGGAATCCGGATCAATGCAGAGTTGTTAAGCCATGTTTCTTATCAAACTCCCCCCTGATACTTAGTCCTCTCTCATCCTCATCTCATATCGTCATATTTCCTCGCCTGGAAATTTGAAAATCATGTTCGATGTTTTTGAGGCGTTGGGTGTTGAGTGTTGGGCGCGGGATGATGTAGATTTTCTTGTCGTGGAAATGGGTGGTGTGGATCTGGCTAGGTGGTGGGTGGTAGATGATGGATGACTTGTTGTAGTGTCTTTCTTTTATGTTTGAGTACTGGATGTGAGATTCGAGATTCGGGATTCGGTAGATTTCTGTGATTAATGTGATGTCTTAAGGTATAGCGTGGCTTTCTCTCTGCATCGTTTGGAGACATGGAGGCGGATGTGTGGATGTGGATGTGGACTGTTTTCGTGGGAGGTTGATTGATCAGAGATGTTGAATCGATATTGTTGCATGTCAATATCGTATCATTAAACCCACAAGTCATATCGAATGACCACCATAAACATAACCACAGCCCAATTTCCCTGCTCATGTATATTTGAATTTCATCAACAAAATATCCAATATCACCATCACTTTGACCTCTCAAGTTCCCTGGTTATCCCACCCGAACCAAGTCTCATCCTTAGGAACCGCCCCCTTCTCCAACTCCCCAATATCAACCTTACACAACCTTTGATTTTCCTTATGAATTTTCCACGTCGCCACTTCATCCACCCGATCCAAAAATTGCATTACCATTCCCGCTTCCCCATGCCACATCAGATGACAATGAAAAGCCCAGATTCCCGGATTATCCGCCACAAATCGAAGTGCCAACCAACCGAATCCTTCCAGGGTTGCCACATCTCTTCTGATCAGATTATCGAGCGCGTGGTCATGGCCTGGTAGTGTACCGCGACCTTCGGGTTGGAGATGCAGGGCTTCGTAGCCCGGGAATGGACCGTGGCCTTGGCCTAAGACCCAGAATTTGTGGCCGTGGAGATGCATGGGATGGTTTCCTTCGTCGAAGTTTCGCACGATTATATCGACTACTTTGACCCCCGAATGTTGGATCAGGAAATCATGTTTTTGCTCATATGATACGGTGTTGACGCCATTGTGGTCACTCATGGATGTGAAAGATTCATTGTGAGTGGAGAATCCATCGATTGTGCGATGGAGTGTTGGATGTTGAATTTGGGGACGGAAGGTGGATGCATTGAAGAAACCTCGCTCTAGACGCCAAGCACCTCTTGCAAGATTTGCGCGCAGGAAATAGCTGTGATCTGCTACAGTGGGGGCGGGTTCGAAGGATGTGGGGATGTAGGAGGTGATGTTCATATCTCTACATTTGACTTCGATTCCCTCATTCCAGTTTTGAGAAGTGGGTTCAGCGGTCATGTTTGGAGGTGTATCATTCTCGGAAACATAACGGATGATGGCTCGGACTTCCTGAGCTTCATGCGCTGGCAAGTCGGGCTCTTTCCAGCAATGCGCTACCATTCGTGCTCGAAGCCAAAATGCATCAGCAGAGGTGTGGTCTGTGTTCAGGATTACACTGTAGCGTTGTGCAGGGCTGATCATCATGCGAGTTTCATACGATGGCATGATATCCGTACCATCTACTTCAGTAATTGCAAACTCATGCTCGTCCATGCTGACTTGAAACCAGGCGAATGCACCAACATTGATGAATCGTAGTCGATGATTTGCATTTGCGGTCAAGTCGAATGAAGGGATACTCGCTGTCGAGTTGTCACATGTTCGTTGTGGTAGAACGGAACAATCGCGACGGTTAAGTCCATTGATTAAAGCTCCATCAGGAATCGGTGAAGATTCACTACCAGACTTCAGACTTTCGATCAAGAGTCCACTACCGAGATCATGGTAATAATCTTGGAGCATGACTACTCGATCCGTATCATATGAGATTTTCTGTAAAGTCTTTTCATTCTTGGAATGAATGACCACGGGCCCAAACAGACCATCAGATAATTGTGCAGCTTGATGTCCATGGTAGTAATAAGTACCAGATTGACCCGTGACGGTGAACTCATAGCGAAACTTAAGGCCTGGCGCAATAGGACATTGTGTTATGCCTGTAGTGCCATCCATATGATTCGTTCCATTTTGGAAAATACCATGAAAATGTATAGAGGTAGCATTGACACTTTGATTATCAATATCAAAGATCAAAGTATCACCCTCATTACATTCAATCATCGGCCCAGGAAATTGCGAGTTAATGGTGATCATAGGTCTGAAAACTCCATCTGGATTTGCTACAATATCTTTAATCGTCCAGTGATATGTTCGAGTTTTCGGGGAGGCATCGAGGTTCCAGTTGGGATTTAATATGTAATCATTTGCTGACCTGCGGAAGTCGCTGGGTGTTGACTCTGAATAATCAATCGTATTCGTCTTTTCCTTGTTGAACAGAACCGTTGTAAATTGAAGAAAGGCGAAAATGATTAACACAATGAAGAAAACAGAACCGCATATTGAAAAGACTTTTACCCAGATGGGTCTTAGTTCCCAATTCTCACCCTCTGGTTGGCTATCCTTCTCACCTGATAGTAATCTATCATCCTGTTCTCCATAGTCATCTTCTCTTCCTTGCAGTTCAACATCCTCCAGCGCATCGGTGGACTCTGATGAATTTTGATTATCGACATAAGCATTCATATTTGAAATTTTAGATAAATTATCCTTCTCGCCAGGAAGCAATCCATCTTTCTGGGTTCCATGTTCATCGTCTCTGCTTTGCATTTCAATATCCTCCGACGTATCGCTGGACTGCGATGAACATTTATCACTAGTATAGATAGTCATTGTTAGATTCTTAGATATAATCTCATGAACCTTGTTCACGATGATGCTCCAGATACGTCAAGCATCAAAACTCGTGGAAATTCCAATCCAACCGAGAAGTATATCGTCACTTTTTCTCCTAGTAGTACCAACGTAGTTCACGATGTCATATCTGTTTGCTCTGGAACATGAACAAACGATCAGGATATTCGAGGAAATGTCGCATCTATTTGGAACTTGGAATCGATATGAACCAAAATTTAAAGCCGGATCTAAATGCGTATAAAGGTAAGCAGATGGACTTAATTGTATTTGTCTTAGTAGTATTTTGACTATTACTATAATAAATACTATTATGAGTACCGGTATGTAGTAAAATTTGCCTTGATGAACAATAGCAAATACTTCGTAGCAGCGGTTGATGTATTGGTTGTGCACGATGCAGTCACCAACCTGCACTTACTCCTTCATTCTCGCCAATGAGATCGCTAATGTCACGCACGGGATTAACTAGATAATAACTAATTACCTCTTAGCGTTACCTAGGCTGAGCTAGGTAATGTCAAGTCAAGTTTATTCTCCGCAACACTTACTTAGGTTGAGTGTACTAGGTAAGCTCCAACGGTTTATGATGGAAAGTAAGATCTTGGGGCTTTCTATAACATAATCGATTCTAGAATACTGGAATCTTTTAGTATCATGATGCTATCATCGAATCTATTTGAACCTTTTCACATCATCATTTACGACAAATACAATGTCACTTTGTTTGTTTACCATACTAGGTACTAAAATCAATCAACATGAATCATGATCAACACAAGATCGACGGTTGGCAGCTTTCCCATCACCCCATATTAATAATGTAAAGTGTCTGTTCTTGCCCCGCATCCATCAGAGGAAAGTTGATGATCGATGTACCGCAAATCCTTCCCCGCCCATAGATTTCCGATCCTAGTGGCCCTGATCGGTGTACACTGTAAGTCTGTACAGTATCAAGGTACTCGTGCGTATATTCTATGGTCAGGAATGAAAGTAATGGATATATCGGGATCTGCCAGATTCCTGATGTGGCAGGTGAAAATGCATCTCTTCAATATATGGCTTGCACCAGATTCCTGATGTGGTAGGTGAAAATGCATCTCTCCATCTTGACTACCATCAGCTCGGTTTTATCATTTATGGGATATTACACCGCAGACATTGTGTACTTGCCGTTTCTCTTCAGTTTCCCGTGTTCATGATTCGAGGGTGTTGACTGGCAACGGTACTTTCACTTTTAGCTAGTATCCGCTTACTTGGGTAGTATAAACTTACTTGGGTAGTATAAACTTACTTGGGTAGTATAAACTTACTTGGGTAGTATAGACTTATTTCCAGGAGTCTGGAATTGTTAGCTAGCAGATAAACTTCATGGCCTAATTTAGCATTCAAGTGTTCTTGGCAATCATGACATGAGTACAGTAGGAAAAATGTCTATAAAAGACTGCAAATACCCCAAGCTGAACACTTTTTTCCACACCTCTCAACATCCTTAAACAAGACCCAAACTCTAAGACATATCAATTTCATTCGGAAAAATGGCAGTCTTCAAAAAATTCGTTCTTGCTGTTTGCTTTTATTTGTTGGCCCTCGCAGTCGCCAACGAACAACACTCTTCTCTTTCGACTCGCTCTAAAGAAGTCTCTCCAAACCCTGCAGAGGTCTATGCTGCGCAAGCAACTGCTAGGACAAGAAGTTCTACTAGTTATGTCAAGGGAAAGGTTTTCGATAGATTCATGACAGTCTGGTTCGAGAATACTGATTTTGATACAACTGCTGCCGACCGTATGTTCACATTCACACCATTTCAAAATTTGACTACATGTACTAAAACCTGTATAGCAAACTTCCAATGGCTTGCGAAGAAGGGTATAACATTGACAAACTATCTCGGAGTAACACATCCTAGTGAACCCAACTATATTGCTGCAGTTGGCGGGTAAGTTCTGAATCTACTCCAAGTATGTTTTCGTAGTAATTTAGACTTATGTAGTGATTACTTTGGTCTCGACGCCGACCCATTCACAACACTTCCTCCTAATGTCTCCTCCGTTGTCGATCTCCTCGAGGATAAGGCAATTACATGGGGGCTGTACCAAGAAGATATGCCATACTCTGGTTTCCAGGGATTTGAATGGCGAAATCAAGAGACCGGTGCCGACGCCTATGTACGCAAACATAAGTAAGTCAACCCACTCATCACAATGGAGCAAAGTTCACCATCATACTAACCCTCATCCACCCAGCCCTGAGGTTATCTTCGACTCCGTAGCCGACAATCCTGACCGTCTCGCGCTCATCAAGAATACCACCATGTTCCAAGCCGATCTCGAAGCGAATACGCTTCCCCAATGGATGTTCGTCACTCCCAACATGACCTCCGACGCCCACGACACCGACATTACTACCGCCGGTCAATGGCTCAGGGATTTCATGGAACCTCTCCTTGAAGATGAAAACTTCATGAACAACACCCTTGTCCTTATTACCTTTGATGAGAACGAAACCTACGCCGAGCAAAACAGAGTCCTTTCCATCCTCGTGGGCGATGCCGTTCCAGAGCATCTCCAGGGCACCACCGATTCCGCCTACTATGACCATTACTCTCAAATCTCCACGGTAGAAGCCAACTGGGATCTCCATACTCTTGGCCGTTACGATGTTGGTGCTAATGTGTTCTCCTACGTCGCTGAACAGACTGGTGACACTATTCGTGAATGGGATGAAGATACCTTGAGAAACCGATACTTCAACTATAGTTATCCTGGTATTCTCTCAGAAAAGGAATATGCCCCACAACCTGTGCCAAATACTGAGTTGGTAGTTAACAACAGAACTGTGTTGCCTGCTATCAAGGAGTACTGGAGCGGCAAGGACAATGGCACCAAGTATCAAGGAGCGTTGGAAATCCCTGATGGATACAACTACTAAGGTACCCATTGAGGAATATACCAACTGTTCCGAGTGCTTTGCTTGGTTGCGAACAACAGCACTGTGTGGCAATTTGTTTGGTTTGTTTGTTATTGTTGGGAGGAGTGGAGATGCGATGACGGCGAAGGAGGATTTTGGGAGCGGGAGGTGCAAGAGAGTAGGGATTTGTTGGTCAAGAAAGGAG
>NGKI01000009.1:797457-808202 GCA_002162615.1 Myriosclerotinia duriaeana
TAAGGCAGGGAGGTGCATTGGTGATCACTGATGCATACAACAAATAAGGCATATGTAAGGAATATGTTATGAGGGAGTAAATTATCAGAGTGGGGGATATGGAACTGTATTGCTAATGTCGTTGATGTAAGAATACATGTGAGGGATGAATGAGAGATATTAGTTAATAAAAGTTATGAGCCATGAAATAAAAGTTATATTAGTACCATAAAAAATGTTCTTTTGTGACGTCTCAAAAACTTTCCAGTCTCAGTAGTGATAATTTTGTAAAGGCATCAAAACCTATTAGGAGCAGTATTGAAGAGTACCTATGAGAAGCTCACCGGTAGTTCAACAAACAATCTTGGTATTTATTCTGGCTATTAGAGTTCTGGTTTCAATGTAGACCATTCAAACAAATCGTATTAATACATTAAAACTTCTCGCAAACTGGTTCTTCGGACTATTTGATTATTCATTCATGATTTTTGTTCACAATAATCGTAATTGTTAAATTTGTATGGAACAACAGACAGAATGATTAAGAAAATTGTCGCTTGAGATGACGCGATGAGGCTAGCCATCTCGATAGTGATTACCTAGGTAGAAAATTATATCTCCGGCCTCGTCACTTCCTTCCTCGTCCATAGCAATTTCAACTCAATACCTTCATCTGTTTACTATTGACTTTCATAACGAGTTAAAGATATCTACATCTACTTATTAGTACCTTCCGCAAACTTAAAGATCACCTCAATCATACCCATACCCCGACTTCCTCTCCTCTAAACAAAGCCCCTCGAATCAACCCCCACCAAACAAACATTCACCCCACTACAAACAGAGAAAAGCATCAAGATGTCGACTCTCATCGACATTACGACCGAGGAGGAATGGCAGAAGCATATTGAATCTCTTCCACCTGCAACTCTGCAGATTATCAACTTTCATGTATATACCTCTATGGACCTTCTTCTACCCCAAACATTGACTAATGCGACAATCACTAGGCACCATGGGCAGCACCATGCGCGCAAATGTAAGACTCCCAGCATCCGCCGACATCAACCCCTTCTACTTCAGCTTCAGTCCAGCCCTCTCCAACTTCCTACCCTAACAAATAGACAAACAAACTAACTTACCCTTCCAGGACAACCGTCCTCCGTACCCTTGCTCTCTCCTACCCCCAAACCACACCCCCAACAACCTCTTGGGTCTCTATGAACGCCGAAGAAGTAATCTCAGTCTCTGACGCCTTCGATGTAACCGCCGTTCCATACCTCGTCCTCACCCGCAACAACATTGTCCTCGAAACTGTCTCCGGCAGCGACGCCACCAAAGTTCGCAACGCCATTGAAAAACACGCCAATTCCACCTCTCTTCCAACAAATGGCGCATCCGCTACACCCATACCCAGCATAATTCACACCTCTACCGAACCATCAACAACAGCTCCTACACCTTCAATCGAGCCCGAAGAACCAACATCTAAAGAAGATCTTCATGCTCGCTTATCCAATCTTGTAAAGGCAGCTCCTGTGATGCTTTTTATGAAAGGAACACCTTCTGCACCTCAATGTGGTTTCTCACGTCAACTTGTCGCTTTATTGAGGGAAAAATCGGTGAAATATGGATTCTTTAATATTTTGGCAGATGATGAAGTGAGGCAGGGTCTTAAGGAATTCGCAGATTGGCCAACCTTCCCACAGTTGTGGATGGATGGGGAACTTGTGGGAGGTCTGGATATTGTAAGTTTTCCTGGCTATCTAATTTTGTTGGGGAAAATGGGGTCATTGGGGATACCTTCGGGAATTTCTTTTGCCAGATACTCTATCTATATCTATGGGATGCATGACTAACTGGACAAACCATAGGTCAAAGAAGAAGCAGCGAATGATCCGGATTTCTTTACCGCATATAGTGTCGTTAAACCAGCGACAGCGGCGTAGATAAAGGGGAGGGAATTCGATGATAAGGGAAACAGGAGAAAACACACACACAGGAGATATACCCTATTAAAGACATTGCTTGCGCAGATTATTATGAATTGCTACACTTGGAATTGATATGCGAGAACCCAATCTTACAATTTTCGTATTTCGTGCACACTAGCTCCGGTGAGCTTCGCGGGTGCTTGAGTTCCCAGTGACCTTTTTTTTTGAGCAATATAAACATTGCTAACTTTTATTCTTTTGGTATTATTCCGACTACCTCCAAGTGTAGGAGCTAATACACTGAAGTCTCTTTTACGAAGGCAACTCTCAGCTTACCTCTAGTATGGCAAGCCGTAATGGAAAAGTGTACCTGGCTACGAGCAGTTTGTGGGATAATGGATCATAGGTTTCCGGTTACTTTAGTCATTATATTTTAAAGCTAGTGCTTTTAAATCTGTAGATATATACATGGATATCTTTTCGGGCTATCTCTGAGTGGTGGATTGTTTGTAGATGTATGTGCTAGTACGTGGCCAGTTGGTAAATCAAAGTCGATGCGGGGTGTTTAGTTGGAAGGTGATTGTATATGAATGGGGGGTTGTATTGGGTTTGATGGGTTTGTTTGTAAGGGGGGTTGATGGAGGATTGTGAGGGTTGTAAGGTTGTGGGTTTGTGAGGTTGTGAGGTTGTGAGGTTGTGAGGTTGTGAGGTTGTGAGGTTGTGAGGTTGTGAGGTTGTGAGGTTGTGAGGTTGTGAGGTTGTGAGGTTGTGAGGTTGTAATTGAGGGATTGATGTATATGTTAGTGTGTTTCTGATTGTTAGTTTGAGTGAGGGGAATTTTGATGGGTGAGTGTGAGGGTGTGAGGGAGAGGTGTTTTGTTTAAGTATATATAAATCAATACGAGAGTTTTGAGCAGATAGTCTTGTGGACTTTAATCTAGGTTGATAGACTATCGTGATAAAGTTTTATTGGATTTGGTGGACTCAGCGGGCGCCAATTTATTTGGAGTGAGTGGGTTCTTCGAAGACCCCTCTCTCTCATGTCGAGAAGTGAGGTTTGAGTAAATATGCGAGTGGGAAGTGGTGCGGAAGGGAAGTGGGTTTATTGATGTGTATATGTGTAGTGTTTTCTTTAGTTAAATAACTAATTAAAAGTGGAAGATAGAGTATGGGAGCAATATAAAGTTATGATGCTGATGATGAGAATTCGATCCACAATTAAAGCATCATGTGAAAAATGATCGCGTCACCCTATCATTGATACATTTTCTTGACGTGTTTGGGGTACCGAGTGCTGTTGCGAAGTTTCATTGAATTCTTTGTTATATCCATATTACTCTAGAAATACACTCTGCGATACCAAGTTGCAGGTTGCATCTAAAGCATGAACCTCGAATACACCCTCTTTGCCATTGAATACGAGACCATCGAATATCCCAGAAGACGGAATTTCTCCCTTTCTTTTCCTTCAACTCCCAACTACAACTCCAACCCTTTCCCCATCCAAACCACTCAGACCAACCCCTTTCACTCCTCCATCCCCCCATCTCTCAATCCCAAAATCCACTAAACATTAGTAATCGGCCTGGCAAACCCCGGCTGATTCGCACAATTTGGATTTGCGCAACAGACAGCCGTCGCATTCCCATCACCATTCGGTTGGTTCCTGATAGGAAGCCTGGAACAATCATCGGCGTATGGATGGGGAATCGCTGTGTTGTTTTTGCAGAGGGTACCGCCGGTTCCCGGGTTGAATTCACAGCAGAAGAAGTTGCACTGTGCGGTTGGGAGTGGTTAGTGAGGGGTTGTAGTGAGGGGAGGGAAGAGGGGAGGGAAGAGGGGAGGGAAGAGGGGAGGGAGGGGCGAATGGGAAGGAGAGCAATACGCACATTTCCTTGAGCACCACCACTACCACCGCCCGGGGGAGCTTGGGGGGCTGCTTCTGAGAAGACGGCGACGGCGAGAAATACTGCGGCCAGGATGGTTTGGATGAGGGATTGCATTTTCGTGGTTTTTTCTTGAAAGGCTTTTTGTGAAGTTGGAATTTTTATAGAAGAATTGTATCTGATCTTATTATCTTAATAATACACTTTCCTCTCAAATACTATGAGTAAATCTCTCTCTCTATATAGAATTTATTTCCCATCCTCTCATATCTCCTTGCCCGAAATCATTACACATTCCATCCAAGATGCTGCTTGTCTTCTTCAGCCGGCACGGCCCTAGCTACACGGCCCAGAAGTCCCTGATTTCCACTTTACATTCCAACCGAGAATGTCGAAAGGGGTTTCTCGTTTCTCGTTTCCCCGATTCGCATCTACTGGGTCTTGGGCCTTGGGAATTCGTCCGGGGAATGATGCACTAGAGACAAATAGTAGAAGATCGTAGCTATCAAAGTCGCTACTAATATATGATTGGACTTCTACGGTTCTACCTCAGACAGAGATAGAAAAGCAGAATAAGATCTGCGATTTCATGAATCTCGTGCCCCAACTAGCCCCAAGATCCCAGTGCTCCGTGTCTTAACCTCGATATTTGAGAGGAATGAGCTGGACCACTGGACCACTGGCAATCGCTGGAGCCTGGAGTATGCGGTTCTTTTGAATGGATGAGACTCTGACACGTCTGACTAGCATTTGGTTTACGATATTCTAGAAAATATCTTGTTTGTGGATTTGGTAAGAGAAATGGAGAGGGTCGAGGCTATTACCGGCTGGATGCAGTAAGCAGCAATATAAGCTTCTGAAACATTGGATAAGACACGAGTGAAAACTTTAAAGCATCAGAGGATCTAGAATATCGCTAAACTTTGCCACGCTGATACAAAGATTTGATTAAATGGCTGGTGATTTATTAGCTACAAATCCGGTGGCGGAGATTTTACGTATCTGGATTCTATATGCCTCGTCCGAGTTCTGGTCTATCCTAGTTACACATTCTATCTGATGACAATATCTTCAATTGGTAGCGAGACAGTCAAACGAGCTGTCATCGCAACCCGTATCGTTGCCTTCTTGTAAGGAATTGAGACTGAAAACGGGAGAAACAGATCGATAATAACCCTGGTCAGTAAAGAAAGGGACCTCCTTTCCTTGGGTAACCTGCAACTGGTTCACAGGCTCTCAAATGCGCCAGCCCTTATCTGCATTCCTGTTCGTGAATACATGCAATGTACGATTGTGGAATTGAGAAAGCTGCGGAGGTTTTATAACTCGTGGGTGGTTTGCGAAGAAGGGCATGCCATCGTGCGATGCCCGTCTGATTACACTATATCTGAGATCTTGAGCGTGGACCGGACAGCTACTGGCCTGCTTTCCTACGATTAGACCGGATAGTTCAGATTCTACTACCAACAGCTCGAAAGCTAGCTATGAATTGCTTATAAATGTCCCTCCACCTTCATCCACAAAAAGCTCATATCTCATGAAAAGAGCGGGTGAGAAGCCATGATGCTCATGATTCCCTATGGCACCTTATTTCTAAAACCTTCTTTTTGTCCGGGTCTCACTTGGGCTCCCTCATTCATAAGAGCCAAGACAACGTGTCTGTCACCAAGTTCGATGAAAAGTTTGTAAAAACGACAGCAATAAACTTGACAATGAAATATCGCCGTCGAGGACTATGGCATGTGACAGTGTTAATCATATTGATAAAAGTTAAAGCATGACTGACTACGAGGAGTGCTGGGATACTGACTGTATTTCTAGACTTTGAACTCCAGAGTACATATGCTCCTTCGTAGCCTTCATAGACTTCTTCGGGTAGTCTGCTTTAGTCTCAAGTGCTCTTTGGTGCCATAGTGCTGCCCTTTACATATTCGATTGTGGGAACGCTGATCCCGTTTATATATCACGGTCTTTACTCTCCACAAGTTTTCGTTCCAATGATTTGAGCGTGCTCAGCATGACCCGTCATGTATATTCACTGCTATCAACTCTTTAATAGAAGGGATACAACCTTAATTGAATGTTACCAGACACCCCGCTTTTTCTAATGAGATTGAAGATAAGAGGTTTTCATATTCCGAGTCTGCGGAGAGTGAAAATCCCAAATAACATATAGCAAATTTGGGTGAGGGCAGGTGAGGGCTACCTAGGTAGTTCAAGGAATTGGCAATTTTACAACAAGCAGAAAAGGTAGATACTTCATCGTGTGCATGCCACTCTCAACTTTAAACTGAGGGCTTCACCCTAGAGGTGATAAAATCTTAGAAAAACAACAATAACCATTTAATATGGGCACAGCAAGAAAAGTGTGACCTACAATGAATTATGAGAGTTAAGACGATAACGACTGATTTTATCCGCATATCAAACCAGAATGTAAATTCCTGTTCCATCCGCAAAAACTTGCAATAATTGAATCATCACAGAACTCGCTGCCAATTTCTTTCCAGGCGACTTTCCTAATGTGGCTCTCTTTGTCAACTCTGAGAAAATCACTTGTGCATAGCTGAATAGAAAGGGGGCCGATTTTATATGCACTTGCCTATTGTTCGAGGACAGCACAATTCACCATACCAGGATCGATTCAGGTATATCATTTATTTGGTGGACCAGTAAGACTATTGTGTTACTATGATTCAAGAAACTGTGAGTATTTTCGATCAACGAATGGATATAGCCTACGCAACAGCTCAAGGCAGTCAATTTCACAGGTAGTGAATATAACTCCGTTTCTCCACCTTGAATCCTATGCACATGCACTAGCAAGTCCATACGATCGATATAAACGTCTTCCCATTCCTGCGATTCGAACAACACACCATAAGAACCATGTCCACTCCAAACAAAAAGGTGAGATTTCAAAGAAGACAGCCCGAGACTTCTTCGGCATGCGGCTTCTTTTTTATTATGGGTGGAAGTGGCATGTGTCCATTCATAAACACCAATATCCCAGTGACGCTTCGAGATGAAAGTGTATAAACACTGTTTAGCGGCAGTAAGACAAACGGAGAGAAAACGATGACATCATTCATGAGAAAATGACAGCATAGTATTGAATAGTTTGGTCAAAAACTCCATAGTCCCACGTCTCTATACTCCGCTTCAGCTGCTGGACAAATAGTGAGATTATCGATGAGCTCTTGTACAGTTCATTTTCATCAAAGTTGCCCATATTTCATAACCATATATCAAACAACCCTAGATCTCCTACTCAATATATAAGTATCCGTGGAGATTATTTTTCAGCTGGAGATATCTGGGTATTGATACAACCTCCGTATTTGGAAGGACTAATGATATACAAGTACTGGAGATCGCGAGCAAAATTTTTGGATGTTGATATTATCTAAAGAGCGCACCGAAAAGAAATCTAGTATCAAGAATATCAAAAGTTAGATAGTTTCCTGCTGCAGGAGTGCCTATTCACGTCGGACTATCTGTCTGTCAAACGGCGTAAAGATTCGCGTCGGTCTTCCTGGAGCAAACGTCTGGACACGGTTTAGAAATCTTATCTCATACATTTAGGAATCAAGCGGTGGTGATTGGCAACGAAGGCAGAAATGCTAAAGCAGGGTGTATATTGAATAATGGCAACGGGAGAAGACTGCATTGTAAACATATCTCTCGCGAGTACCCGGCGGAAAGCAACCGCTTGTTGAAACTTCAAACAACACGAGAGTTACGGAGAGTATTTCTAGTAGTATGGCACCGCTTCCATAGTTGGAAGGCACGAATATTTATTTCTGGAAATATATGGATTGCACTTGGAATAGGTTGAAGTTTAAATACTGCAAGGAGGAAAAATAGAGAGGCTGACAGAAAAATGCGAACTACTCCTTACAAGCAATTACTCCCCTATCTTTTTTCTGGAAAAGGAAATACGGCCAGTCTGGTGATCCCTCAAAAATCCGACAAAAATTGAACTATCCAAGAACGAAAGAGTAAGGGAATCCCCCATAGAACAGGTAGCTCTCAACTGCCACCACACTGAGCCTCTTCGTAACACACAACCACAACTCTCATAGTTTTCCCTTTCTCCCATCCTCCGTCAACTTCAAAATATGCTTCAAGTTCTCCGGCTGAACACTTTCCCACAGCCCAATTTTCCCATCCGACTCCTCCTTCAACCTCTTATCCTCCCTCCTAAAGAATTCTTCCGCAGATCTAATCCGCCCTGGATGAATCTCATCCAACAACTTATAATCTCTCTTCAATAATCTTTCCCTAAACTGAGTCCACCAACCCGTAAAGTTCCTCCTAAAAGTCATCGTAGCCTTATCATTCGGATCCGCATTAATTCCAGCCGGTGTATCAGCCGTTGGACCAAATCTCTCAAAATACTTATCGACATCCGTATTGATATATTGAGCTGGATGACCTGTGACTTTTTCGAAAGCTGTTGCCATTTCAGAGTATGTAATATCACCGATACTGACTTCGAGATCCATTCCATTGGTACGTTCGGGGTGGTCGAATAACCATCGAACATAAAATCCACAATCCTCCAAACTAACATGTGGAACGGCACCATCTCCTAGTGGAAGCCTCCACGTCACGACACCATCTTCAACAGTAGGTGTCATGACTGTTCGACTCGTGATTGACATTTCGATATACGGTCCCGTGGTAAACAATGCCGCACCCATTCCATTAGGATTACTTTGATTTTGCCATAAAATCCATTCACCAATTCTTCCCTTTCCATCATAATGACCAGCATGGTATTTCTCTTGCCATCCACTCTTCTTCAATGCATAGTCTAGATTTCCATAGACGAAGAATTTAATTCCTTCTTGGATGGCAATTTCATAAGAACGAATAGCCCAAAACATTTCAGTCTTTTCACCAGTATTGAAACCATCGACTGCAACATCGAGAAGTCAGCAATGGTCATTAGTGAAAGTTTGGGAGGGGAATCAGGAGTTAAATCTTTGTTAGGAAGCCAAAAGAGTACATAGGATGAAGCAATGGGTTCGAGATCCGGGAACAAAATTAGGTGTTAAGGACACACGATGTAGTGGGCCGATTGTGCTTACTATTGACAAAAGCTCCATCGCAACCTTTGTAGCCGGCACGGAGGATATCTTCATCGGCAAAGGTTCCTTCGAAGAGTTCAACATTGCCAAGTGCAAGGAGTTGCTGGGCCCGGGAGGATGTAGTATCACGAGTTAGGACTCGGACTTGATAATTTTTATCGGCAACAAGAGCTTTGATAATGGGTATACCCTGAGCTCCTGTACCGCCAATAATGAAGAGTTTGGAGGTTTGATGAGATGACATTTTCTTTGTAGACTTATACTGACGTTATGTTGAGATTGCAAAATTAAATGGTGATTTTCAAGTGTTGATAATTGAGTTAGCTCAATGCTAACCACGAATTTATATATAAGTCCATGGCTACTGCTGAGAAATACAATTCGGAATCGTGGTGCTTGCAACGAAACCGAGCTGGAAAATGTTCACTAAACAAAATCAAACATGATTACATATTGTATATACCGAATGTTCACTAATCATCAATCAGGCCGCATGAAACACAGTGATATGATGTATAAATGTCACTCGACAAAGAATAGTAATCAGGTACGATTTGGTAACACAAGTCTAGTATTGCCCAAGAAAGCCAAGCGAACGAATTCTGGCAACTCTACGGACTCCGAAGGGTATGCACTTCCATTTTGTGAGCGAGCTACCAAAGCGACAGAGAATATATAGTAACACATTGTGGGATGAGTGATCAATTTGAGACCAAAATGCGCGAGTTTGCATTCGAGAAGAGGGGAAGGGGCGGAAGAAAATGAAGTTATTAGAAAGGAGGTTACACGATATGCGGGACCACTGGTGGACCTCATCCAACAACATGGTCACATGACCACAATTCACCTCGCGTTAAACGATTTCTCAAAACACTCCACGTCTTCGTCTTTCGCGCAATCCATCGAAGACTGTTGATCGACTGAAGTACTCGGAATCCCCATAATCAAAAGTAGCGCAGAACCCCTCCCCGCGGAGAGCCATAACCTGTCGAAGATTCCAAAATAAAATGGCAACCTCAATTTTCACCCGCAAACTCGACCTTCTCTACCTCGTCTACTTCCTCACTCATATCCCCGTTATGTTTTGTATGTTCTCTCCTCCACACTCGAATCTATTTACTCTTTTACCCAAACTTCCACCTCTTACCTCTTACCTCTCACCTCTTACCTCTCACCTCTCAACAACCCCCAACCCCCAACCCCATTCACTAACATCCCCTCCCCCTAGTAATGGACCTCCAAGCCATCTACCCCCCTTCTCTAACCCCCACCTTCCTCACCAACATCAAAACCTTCTACATAACCACCTACAACGATCTATTCTTCGTCTCTCCACCCATCTATTTCAAACTTTTTGTCTGGTTGGAATTATTGGTTCATGTACCGGTTAGTCTTTGGGCCGTCGGAGCTTTGTTGAGAGGTATGTTTTTAGTTTTGATTTTAGATTTTTTTTTCTTAGAGAATTTTATCGTTTTTTTTGGGAAGAAGAAGGGAAAGGATATGTAGAGGAGAAGATGTCGAGTGGTTTTTGAGATGGATTATGGCCGAATATTCTTCGAATTCTTGGGCACAAGTGTGCAACAGCGACGTGCTGGAGGAATAAAAGAACTCATGTCCAGTCCAGATGATATGCTACATCTCATATTATTCATTTGAGCAAATTTTGATTGATAGGAGTATGTAATCATAAGAGCTGCGTCCTGATATCCCCCCAGCTTTGCACTCGGCGAATCTTTTTCGTATATAATGCATACTCTATTACCCACAGAACCAACATCTCTCTCACACGCCCTCAGTTATTCAACCCCATATTTCCTTCTTTCTTCCTCCCCTTTCTACTTCTCACCCCC